>OX235271.1:129871646-129881818 GCA_944472155.2 Trichobilharzia szidati
AATTTAGCTGGATCTCAACGATGTGGTTTCGCTGCTACAGGTGAACCTTTATTTACAATATGGTGCGTCACGTTGTGTTTGAGAGAGGCTGTGGAGTAATCGCTCTGTGTCAGTTCAGGAAATTTCTTTAGCAAAATGTCGTACGTGGATAATTGATTTGATGTAGCTACCATCAAGCGGATACTTTCGACATCGGTGGAGATGCCTGAAATCGATAGTTTGCGACTGCTATTTATCAATCTGTGGCGACTAGCAATTTGTAGTGCTGAAGCAAATCCATCCCAATAATAGGAAAGGTTGTATCAGCAATGGCAAACTCCCACTCAAACGGTATACTGCAACCAAAATTAAGTTTTTGTCTTCTAGTTCCAAAAGTTTTTATATTAGTGTTGTTTGCAGCCTTAAGTACTAATGCGGAATTTGGCTGTAAACGTTCACTGGATGTTAGGGGAACTACACTAACTTCTGCGCCGGTATCTACCAGGAATTGTGCTCCCGTTATTTTATCTGTCACACTGAAGAGACCACTGTGAGATGGGTGTTGGCCAGCGAACGCAGTCGCCACCAACCACCGACCTTTTCGTTTCCCGACGCCGTAGGTTGCTGGAAAGCACATGGTTGTGTGCACCGTTTAGCGTGTTCACCAAATTTTCGATGATACCAGCATAGAGTTTGTTGTAAGCTATATTTACGTACATTGCGTGAGTGACAACGCTGTCTTCCGTATTATGTAATAGATTGTCTTTTAAAGCTCATCGTCATTAATTGCCCGATCAGAACGTCTATTTTACGTTGTAGTGCTTCTATGTGTTCGTCTGACGATTTGCCAAGTGCAGATGTTACTTATGGAGACATCCGCTCATGCATTCTGTCAGCTATTTCTGCTAACCTGTCAATATCTATGTCTTCATCTCCAAACGCTAATACCTGCTGAATACTGTAGGGAAACCGCCGTAGCCACAATTGGTAGAAAAACCTCGTGTCTACCTTCCGATCTCCTGAAATGTTACACATATGGCTTTTGAGTTGGGGAAGTGTTCTATCACCCAGACTAACATTGCTGAGCAACTGATCAATAGCTTTCTGGTCTGATAATAAAGCAATCTTAATAACCTTCTGCTTTAAAATATCGTACGGAGTTTCTCGATCTGGATTTACTAGCCTTTCCCGTACTTGTTCTGTTACGTCGTCCGGCAAGGTGGAGCTTGCATAGCCAAATTTTGTAGCCTGAGAAGTGACGTGGTTAGCTAGGAAGTAGTGTTCTAGGCGAGTGAACCACAAATATGGATCATTAGGTTTGATAGGTGGTATGGATATGGTAACTGCAGCCATAGAAATGCAATTGAAGTGTTGTTATCGGTATCGAATAAAATTACAAAAGTATAGAAAATAATATATATATATATATAATCAAATTAGCGTACACGTATATCCTAGTACTTCTTCGCGTTTATTATTGTGTCCTAACGTTGTGATTACTCGACATCCACAACGTAAATCAAAAGGCACTTGAGAAGGAGTGTGAACATGTATTATCGACGTAATCAAAATGCAAAAGTTGAGCGATTACAAAATTTATCAATTGTTAACACGCAGTCTTTAGAGTGATAAACAAATCAAAGTCCAATTACATAGTGAAAGTATATTACGATGATGAGTAATAAAATGGGTCACAACAAACTAAACTGTTTTTCGATTTACTTAAAATACCTCAGTGAATTTCAATGAAATCTTTGGAGATCATACTTTTGTTTATACCCTCAATCCATTTGTTTTTTTCCAGATGATTACAAAGTTGTTTACTGAATACCATGTGATACATATGACTGACCTTCATGAAAACTGTCAACTCCATGGTAATACGTTATTACTCTACTTAGTGATTTTATAGCATAGATAGATGGATGATTCAAAACTTTGTGACTAACATGAATAATTTTATTACTTTGATAGTGGCGTTCGCAGTCAAATGAGAAGACATTGCCAGTTAACTCATACTGTTACCATTTTATCAGTAGTAAAGACTGCAGATAGCTAGAATGCTCACCTCTGCTACAAATGACACAGTGACGCATTTCTTCTGATTTTCGTATGACTTCGTAATATGAGAGTTCACAACAGTATTGATAAATGAAACAGCTTTGAAATTGTTTTGTTCGTGTACATTTATCACTTCTATTGTAGGCCTCAGTGATCGATGGATACTGTTATGCTGATAAAAAAATTAACTGAATGTAAAACTGGTAAGATAGTAGTACCTTGGGAAAATAATTGTCAGTTATTTCATCCAATTAATTAAAAGCGATGCCTTAAGGTATTTTAAGCATCACAGGCCACTCGATTTATTATTATCATTATCGTCCCACTCGTTGTATACACCCTACACACAGACAGATGATGTCATTCAGCAGTGTTTTCAGTGTGTGTCCAACTCACCTAAAAATTCCTCGGAATATCTGTTGAGTGAAAGATTCTTCTTGGGTTCATTCCCAGAGTGTAGTTTCTCGTTGCCACTTCTTCCTCGTCTATTGGTCTTCATTATGAAGCCAGTAAAGTCAGCTGTTGATAGTAGTCTGCAGTCTGTTAGAAATGCTTTCCGTAACACGCCAAGTATCTAACCCATACAGAAGAAATGAATGACTTAACATTGGTGTGGAAAATCCGAATTTCGTTGTTTATGCTGAGTTCAGAAGATTCCGGAACTGATTTCACAGTGATGAAGGTCTGTCTTGCTTTTCCCACTCTGGTTTTGATATCGTGATCCGTGCTGTCACCTGCAGTTGAGACGGTGCTGGCTGCCTAGATAAGTGTAGGAAGTGACCTCTTTCAAATTTCTTCCATTGATGGTGATTGGTACTGTTTGTTGTTGTAGTTGGTTGGTTGTTTTCATCACCTGCGTATTCTGTATGTTCGTCACTTGAATTCGTGTCTTCGGTGTTTCCTCTGTGAATTTGTTGGATTTCACCTGTAAGTCTTCGCGTTTGTATGGCACTGGGTATAAATCATCCTTGAAGTTGAAATCTTGTAGAGTCTTCTCATTTGTCCTGCATATTTGTGCCTTCTCGCTCCCCACATGCGGTATTCCGAGTTGTCCAGTCCACCACAAATGGAAATGTCATTGGTGATAGTAGAATGGCATTTCTGTCTCACTCTTGTATTCACTTGAAATGCATCTCTGAATTTCGTGTTTTGGATCACCTGAGGCGTGGCATTTTCATATAACCAGCCGTTGAATGAGGTTGATAAAGACTTGAGCAATGCACGCCGTAGTCTTGAGGTAGTTACCAAATTACTTCGGAGGCCTTGTCAAGGTCGATGAACTTGAGATAGAGACTTAGTTGCTATACTGTGTTCTGTTCGATGATGATGTTTAGAGTTTCGATTCGACCCACACATGATTTGCTTTGATGTAATCCAGCTTGTTCCGGGCTGGTGGAGTTCTGCACCCAGTGCATCTTTTTTCCTCTTCAGGAAGATACTCAAAATTTTGCTTAGTGTGGAGAATAGCATGATTTCGTGCCAGTTCTTGCAGACGACCAAGTCACCATCTCTGGTATTTCAACAAGGCAACGCTTCTTCCAACCAGTAATTACATTTCATCGCTTCTAAATCTTTTGCAGTAGACGTGTAATCATATCCACCGCTGTCTCTGCATCCGTATGCAGTGCTTCGGTGGGAATTCCGTCTGGTCCTGCTGCCTTCCCATCCGGACTTCAGTAGCTTGATTTCATTGAAGATTTCTCCTTCTGTTGGATGATTGATGTCCGCTGGCGGGTAGTTCTCTGTTTGTTAGTGGTATTTCTCAGGGATTTGCAGGTGACGGTCGATTCAAGAGTCATTTGAAGTGATCAACTCATTGTTTTATTTGTTTCTCCTACTTGGTAATCAGGTTCCCTTGAAAATCTTTTATTGGTTTCATCATCTGGGTTGATCTCTTCCTGTATAGAGACTTGTTTGTCTGATATAATGTTCTGAGGTCTCTTTTACCTACCTGCTGCCTCCCTGCTCTGCTTCAGTTGCCGGTCATTGTGTAGTAGACTTGTTTCTTTTGTTTATCAGCACTCTTCATTGAACCCAGCTTCTCCTTCTGTTGCCATCTCTGCACTGAGTCATTTCCTGTTTCATCATACTCCTCTCTCCTATCAGCCTTCAGGTATCCATAGAGAACCATTCATTGTCTTGCCTCTTCTTTCTTCTTAAAACGGACAAACACATTTCCTTGAATATTACCTTCAGAGAGTTCGTTACAATGCTCTTTCACACAGATTTCCTTATGGATGCCACATAGCGTCTCTGACTTTGCTCTGATCTGTAGTGAAAGTATCCCTGGTAGTTTTGTCCTTCAGTTTGTGAATGTTTAACTTGAATTGTGTCTTGATTCCAGTTGTTCCAAAGAATTTCAGCTTCACCTTAAAGTGGATGATGGTCTCAGTTCTCCCATATCTGCCCCCCTTCTCAACTTTGTATCCAAAAGCCTAGCTGCATCTCCACTTCCTTCAACAGCATTGAGATGATGTATGTCTAATTTTGGTGTGTCCGTGAGGCAAAATCCATGTCTCCTTGTGTACTTCTTAGTGTTTGTGCACGCCGCCTCCAATTATCAAATCAGTGAAGGTGAAGAAGTCTGCGAAGAGTTCTCCGTTTTGATTCGTTTCGCCGAGCCAGTGCTTCTTAACTCATGATGAGTTCTCTTCTTGTATTATCTGCTCCCAGTTTGGCTTGCATTCATATCGCTCATAAGGATTTTGATGTCTACATTCGGGATGTTTTCCATAACTGTTTGCAGTTGTCTATAGCAATCTTCCCTCTTTTCTTGTTCTTCGTTGTTTGTATCATTGTGCGTAGCATTGGATAATCGTAACCCTCCTTCCTTTTGAGTTAAATGTTGGTGTCATAATCCTGCAGGATGAAATAGGTTCCCACTGTATAAGTGCTTTTGCTGATTCCATATTAGTTTGTTTATTAGATGTATCAAACAGTGAAATAATATTATTTACTGGATGACGTTTCGAACAAAATTTATTGTTCATTATCATATCAATTATAATCACACTACTTCGAAACTTGAGTTTTATAGTTGACATGATAATGAACAATAAATTTTGTTCGAAACGTCATCCAGTAAATAATATTATTTCACTGTTTGATGCATCTAATAAACCAACTAAAGAAGGAGAAGAAATTTCAGGATGTTCATTACTGATTACGATTCTTGTTCATACCAGATATCGTCTCTGATGGAAATGGGAAGCATCAACAGATTGTAACTTGGCACAAATATCGTTTATCTCCAAGTCAAAGGCCAACCACCTCCGCCATTTTCACGTAGTCCCATTATTGGTGAACACTAATCGTAATGGGCACCTCATGCGATGATACTCATAGCACATAACCAACTCGCCAATGACAGTTTTCAAAGGTGACGTTGGTCAATGAATGATGACCTGTACTGTGTCTAGGCAAACTCTGTCAGACCTCAGGATTACATACACGGTGGTGTCATCGGACACAGGAAATTCTACCGAAACAGAGCTGATCGAATACGTAGAGTCACCACACAGCCCGGACAGGCCAAGTTTCACAGATGTATAACGAGACTGAGCACGTCGAAGCATTGTAAACCTGACGTTTGACAACCAGGCTGACATTGTGATGACGTCAGTGGTGGCCTAAATCGGTATATGCAACCCTAGGTCTCATTATGCAACTAGAGATTTAGTCCGTCACAGCTCCACCAGCACTCACACAACTGCCTAGATACACGAACTTGTCAACAACTTCAAGCAGTTCAGCTGTTAGGGCGAGTGCAGGTACAAGCTTCTGCTAACTTTGCAACACTGCTTTGCTCTTAGACCGAGAAAAATATATACCACACTAATAGTCAATGATCAACTCATTAAATACTATTTAGGCATCCTGCTAGATATCGCTCAGTAAGATAATATCATCTGCATACTCGGGGTTGGAAAGTCTTTCTCCAGGAAACACAGACTGAGCAACAACGTCAGCCTGAAAGTAAGTTGGGAGCAATGCTTCTGTATAGAGTATTTAGGATGTTAAGAAACTTTCCAAGAATACATCTCTCTCACATATGGTTCCAGAGAGCAGTTCTATCCAACAAAACGAAGGGAGCTCTAATATCAAAAGACGCAACGATTGTTGCCCTGCAACACACATAATGGTGTTCTAGCGAGTTCCGAAGGGTAAACACATGATGAATGCATCCGCAGTATGCACGAAACCCAACCTACCCCTCACGTGTTTTGCACAGCTTGCGAAGCAACACACCATTCAACATTTTAGACGCGACTAGTAGCAAATTAATACCCCTGTGATTGCCACACGTATTGTGTAGGCCATTTTTGGACATCGGCACGAATGATAGTTTCATTCCATATCGATGGAACACTATCACTTCCCCACACTTTTCTGAACAGTCCAATCAATTCCTTGACAAAAATCTTGTCACCCGCCATTCGGATCTCCAATTTTTTGGTGGATCGGTATTAACCAGATCATGGAGCATTGTAGATGGTGCCGTTGGATGCCAGTGCTGTTGGCCAGCTAAACTGCTTCTTAAAACACTTCTGCCAGCGTCCCAGGATTTTTTCAGGTTTTTAATCAGCATACTGCCTGCTTCACAGATTGTCTAGTTGAAACCATGCTTCTTTCTATCTGTGGCTCAGATGATCTGCGACAGCTTCCGGCTATCACCAGCTGCAGCTGCCGATTCCATCTCACGAACAGGTTCTGAGCAGAAGGCTTCACAGTTCTTACTTAAACACTGTTTGACCTTACACTTGGGAGCGTTATACATATGCGTATACTCTCTGTCTGCCAAAATGAACTGACGGGTGGCCGGAATTCGCAAGAAACTCGCAGAAGCACAGCAGAGCAAATAGATCTTATCACCATTTTCATAACATCTTGCGGGTATAGCCAATATTCACCTATACTATTTCGACGGTTGCTAGGTAGCCTTGAATTTAACCCATAAATACGTAGATCTCTATGCTACTGATTGATTGAGATGAGTAATTGTATATCACTAGAATCAACCCCTACTATCTGCTAGCCAGGTCATAATGATCTAAAACACCTGACCACCCCGTTTCTCTAGTTTGATATCTAGCCGATCAGCGGTGTAATCGATTCGAATTAACTCAGAGAGCCGAATCCGTTGAAGCCACCCGATTTATAACTGGCCACTTGGGTGAACTGGTAACACCTTAAGTCGAACTCGCATGTTTAAAATTTACACAGTTCGAGGTGAAATTTCATCACAGTTTCCTTTGGAAACCGAAATTATTCAGATCATAATATCTGATCTGTCCAATATCATAAATGGTAATTAAGAAAGCAGACATATATGCGTAAAACTGTCTACCACTGATTGGGCTGAATCAAACCGAATACACATGCCACTGAGAGAAATGGCATTCCCGTGTTTAGATCGCCTCGATCTGGCTAGCAAACACTACTGGTTGATTTCAGTGCTCATTTCAATCAACTGGCTGTACATAATTTTATGCATTTATGCTTACTTTCTTGATTATCATTTACGGTATCAAGCAGATTATATATTGTGATCTGAATAATTTTGGTTTCCAAAGGAAATTGAAGTGAAATTTCACCTTCTCAAATTGTGAGAACTGAAAATTGAGAATTAATTCGCCAACCTGATTTGAGTTTAACCCAGTTTGGTACTTCTCAGGGATAGCAAGTGCTACCAGTTTACTTACATGAAGTTGTGGTGGATGCCGTTCATGAACACTACCAAATCACCAGATTAACCTGGATGGCACACACTAAAGCATGATGGGGACCCAGACATGTGCACCGAAAGGAGCAGAAGTCTAGTATGCGTCCACGCCATTAGAAACTGATAGAAGTGAGATCAATCTGACTCCAGGTTTTGGTTGGCAGAGGGAGAAAATCAGGTAGTGCTCCGGACATAATTATGCTAGAAGCTCGTACTGGTTAAAAAATAGTTTATCATCTGTACAAAGCTGCAGAAGACGGTTCCCATTACCTGACCTTCGCCCATGTAGACCCCACTGACCACGTACCCAACTCTCCTCTGAGAGTAGGCGTTTGACTTGTGTATTCAAGTCTCCGGCTGGCACTACGATATCTCTGACGCATCTTCTTTAGAAGCTCTGTCAGTTGATAGCAAAACTTATCCTAATGGCATCCGTTGGTATAACAGCAGATACGAAAAATAATTAGTTTCCCTGCCAGGTGCTTCTTACTCCGGTATAATCATCTAGTCTCACAGTACAAAAATGACTCCTAAGTGGGATACGGTAGAGTAATGTAGCCTCTATTCTCGAGCTTAGTGCTATAACCGAGCCGGTTGAGCCGGATTCCAACGTCACAGGGTCCCGGACATATGCTGATGGCACACCCTTACACTTCAAGTATGTTACACTTAAAGATTATATGATATGTTATACATTTTCATGTAAATATTAACGTTTTAAAAATATGCTGATATAAAGAGAATGTAGGAGTTAACCAAAGTTGACTGTCAGGAATGACAAAAGAATATCAAACCAGTAGGTTTTTCATGAAACAAAGAATAACCATATTGTTTCTTCTTATCGAGAATAAAGAGGTACACATAACACCTACAAGTGTCCCTAAATTATAATAGGAAATCTATTTACAGATACTACAGTTTAGAAGTGTAATTAGTTTAAAAACGCAGGTAGTTTGCTAAAATGTTACAAACAGACGATTTATTGGTACTAATAATTTATTTTCATACATCTAATCCGCTTTATGAATTTGAATAAATCAAGAATAACAATTTATGCAGAATAAAATAGTACCATCATTATTTTCATTGGCTGCTCTTCAGCTGTTTACAGCCCAAGGGCTTTATTAAGTTTATGGACAGAAACAGTTTTAGCATACTTATACAGAGAGTTCATTTTAAGACAAAAAAAATCAGTTTATGCGTGCAGTGGTAATAATAATCAATTTATCCCAAACAGTAATAATCGTACAGAATAGAATTTTCGGCGTCACATTATCAAATGAAAGGGGGGATAAAAATGCCCAATTACCACGGCAAGGAAAAACTGATAACCGCCTTTTTCTGACCACATAAATCGAGATTCAGGCGTCAGATAGAGATTACTGTAGCAGACTTTGAATTGAGACTTTTTGTCTATGGATAATTTTCAAGAAATTTGTGATTTCCACCTCATGACCCGTATCAAGGAGATGTCTGGCCATGGCACTGTTGTAAGCGTTTGTTCCCTTGGGACATAGGCTTTTCGGAACATGTTCAGAAAATCGGAGGTGTGCTCTTCTTTCTGTTCCCCCAATGCAACTACTCCTGCAGATACAGATAAATTTGTTTACATAGTTGGAGTTAACATGAGAAAGGTATTTGTCGACTTTTGACTGCACCAAGGAGCACGTTGTCCGATAGACAGGAATCAACTTAGCTGCAGGATAGGCTGTGGTTAGTGACATGTTTAATCTTCTATTGATTATTCCTGCAATATCACTACGTTTAAAATCAAGCTGAGTGATTTGTTTGTCATCAGAGCCTTCCCATCTTCTATATTTAATTATTAAATCTCTTAGGGTAACCGTTGTTTTTCAACATCATTTCGAGAATCATAAATTATTCCTCTAATTTCTCTGTAGACCATATTCTCCTAGCTGTATAGTACAGAGCCTCGACTAGTGCTCGTTTAAAGCTGTTTGGACAAAAACAGTTGAAATGCAAGTATTGCCCATTCCATTTTGACTTTTTGTAAACTGACCTCTGAAGACTACCATCTTCTAGGCGTTGCATGGCAATGTCGAGGGAGTGGAACTTTCCATCATTTTCATATTCAATAGCAAATTCAGTATTTGCATGTGCGTCGCTGAATAATCTGACTAGGTAGGAAGCATGACTTTTATTGTAGTACACTACAAATGTGTCGTCTACATATTGCCAACAAGAAGTTGCTTCGTCGATTGTATGCTTCAACCTGGTTTTTTCAAGGTTGAACATGAAAATATCTACTAAAACAGGGCTAAGTGGACTGCTCATAGCTACACCATCAATTTGACTGTAAATGATACTTTGACGACCCGTATGTTTCCAAAATCTTTTTTGTTACGTCATGTGGTTAACGCTTTCGGCAAAATGAAATGAATCATTCATG
>OX235271.1:129882318-129965545 GCA_944472155.2 Trichobilharzia szidati
TATGCACAGATGTGGAATAAACTGCCAATGGAAATGCGTCAAGCAAGTACATTGGCCTCCTTCAAAAAGGTGCTTAATGACAAACTACAAAAGTTTGCAAACGATAGTAGTTCTAGTTCCTATCTGAGAGCCTCCGAAATTATAGGTCCATTTAATGTATAAGCTTAAATACTACACCTGTTGTTTTTTGCCTATATTTATAATTCTAGATGAAACATTAACGGATAAGATACGTATCCTCAAACAGACAAGAAATCTCGTTTGTAAAACTACTATCCAACACAATAAGTGGAATAAAATGGACATAAACCGACAACAAGAAAAAGGTACTACTCACCGCAACATCACATGGACAGATGAACGCTCGTTGGGCACCATATATCCCTCACCAACTGCAACCCACCTTTCCTTAGATAATGTGATGAACTTATATCCATAATGTTGCTGAGCAGTTAATATTCTCAACTCCTGTCGGAACAGCTGAATTTCATAAACCTTCCTCACGCTAAGAAAATACCCACAAGCAGTAGAAATCCATTAATTAATGCGTCCGAAGCTTATGTACTTACTCCCAACAATGACATTTCAGATCAAATGAGATAAACACATCACTGATTTCAAAATAACACATCAATGAACTATAATTCGAGGACTCTGCACACAACAAAGTTATGTATGAATATTTACTTCAAGCTTTATTTTTTTCCCAGGCACTTATAATCCATCCACCAAAGACCTGGTTTTTTTGTTAATGCGAAGAGAATACTCCTGTATTTCCTGTTCTGTTGCACTCACTGACAATCTAGCAGACTTTTCCAACTTTGCACAGAAATGATTGTATATAAGTGAAAAGGCTGTTTTATACTACTGGGATTAACATTTATCAAGTGTATGTATAATCTCCAGCGAACATGTAAAGCATATCTTGCTACTGCCTGTAAATTGTGATTGAATTATATGGTTCTATTTCTGTAACAATTTGATGATGCCTGTAAACTGGCGTCCCTCATGTACTGTACTATGAGAAATTTATTTATTTATATATTTCACATAAATTAAGCATTTACATGATTAACATACCGTTTGTACAGGCATGATCATATTCGACAAGTGCAATTTGAAATAGAACAGTTGGAAAAATGGAAAAAATAACCGTTGTTAGAATAAATCTGCTGAAGAAGCTGTGGATTACACAGCGAAACGTTCAGAAAAATCTTGTTTTGCTTTTCTTAACACGCTGGGATTAATTTAAATAATTTATAATGAATCAATCTGACTCGGCCCTAATATTATTTCAGGAAGTTCGTAACACCTACGGCCTGGAAACCTATAATTTTGTTAGAATAGATTACAATATATTGGTTCAAGTCTAATTTATAGTCTACAATATACTAATAGTCAGTCAAATTCATGCGGGAATTACGAAATGTAGCGTTAATGGAAGGTAGGAAGAGAGGTGATAAACATGTGCTAGAGTAAGACATACAGGATACAGGCCTTGTGATCAGGCTTAAGTCTATTGTCTCTTCGTAAGTTGGAGCATGTTATGTGCAGAGCGGCCACCGGCTTAGGGCTTTCTAGCATTGAGGGGTTTCCCTGGTTTTGTGGGCAAGAGGCAAGTCTTCCGGTATTGGTAGCGAAGTTACCGCTACGAACTTTATTGTTGGCGCTGATAAGTTAGCGAACCCAAAGTTCTTCAAACAATATATATAATTATTATATTATTATTGTTTCCTTTAATTCCTAGAGGAACATAGGGCTTCAGCCGTGCGTCTCCATTGCGTTCGGTTCTCTGCCAACGTTTTCACTTGGCTACAAGTCTGCCCATACGCTTTCAATTCTTCTTCACATGATCTCCTCCAGGTCACCCTTGCACTGACGACCAACTCGCTGCTTCCCTTTCGGGTTCCACTCAAGGGATTGTCTAGTGATGTCACTTGATGGTTTCCTAAGAGTATGGCCAACCCATCTCCATTTCTTCCTGCCTATTTGTTTCACAATCGGTTCGTGGTTGGTTCGTTCCCAAAGATCCCTGTTGCTGATCTTTTGTGGCCATCTGATCTTGAGTATTGAGCGAAGACAACTGTTAATGAAGGTCTGTAGTTTGTTTGAGATGCTCTTTATGACGCGCAGTGCAAGTCTCTGATCCGTATAGTAGCACTGACTTCACATTGGAGTTGATGATGAGTGCTATTGACCTCCACGCAGACTTGAGAGTAGTGAAAGCTTGTCTTGCTTTTCCGATTCTTGCTTTGATATCCTCGTCAGTTCCGTCCGCCTGTAGTTGAAACGATGCTTCCCAAATAGGTAAAAGAGGTTGTTTCTTTCAGGTTCCTCCCATTTATGCTGATCGTTGTCTGTTGTTGTTGTTCTTGTCCAGGAATCTTCATTACCTCTGCCTTCTGCATGTTCACCTGAAGTCCTATCTTCTCTGGATGCTTCTTCTGCCAACTTGTTGCTATTCACTTGCATATCTTCCAGTGTGTGGGAAATCAGACATATATCAGCGGCGAAGTCCAGATCCTCCAAGTTTTCTGTGTGAGTCCATCTTATACCTGTTTCCCCATTGCCCGCTGTTTGTCGCATCATCCAATCTACTGCAATCAGGAAAAACTTTGGCGATAGTAGGCAGCTTCATCTTACTCCTGTCCTCACTTCGAAGGATTCCGTGAGTTTCCCGTTGTGGATTACTTGGCATGAAGCATTGTCGTACAGCTATTGGATGAGATGTATAACTGTCGGTGGCACCCCGTAGTAGCGAAGTAATTGCCAAAGCACCTCTCGATCGATGCTGTCGAATGCCTTTTCAAAGTCAATGAAGTTGAGTGAGATAGAGAGGTGACAGCCATTCCAAGCTTTGTTCAATGATGATCCGTAATGTGGCGATCTCATCAATGCATGACTTGTTTCTCCTGAATCCAGCCTGTGTCGGTCGAAGTTTTTCATCCAGGGCATGTTTGATTCTCTTCGGGATGATGCGGTTTAGTATTTTGCTTGGGATAGACAGGAGCATAATTCCGCGCCATTTCTTGCATTGACTTAGGTCTCCTTACTTTGGTAGTTTGAATAAGTATCCTTTCTTCCAATCTTCAGGTACTTTGCCTTCTTTCCACACCTTCTCCAGTAGTGGCGTCATCAAGTCCGCTGTTGTCCCTGGGTCCGTTTTCAATGCTTCTGCTGGGATTCCATCTGGTCCTGCTGCTTTTCCAGCTTTTAGCATCTTGATTGCCTTCAGGACTTCTGATTTCGTCGGGGGTTGGTGTTCACTGGTAGCTCTGTCTCCGTTGTTGGGCGCGTTGTAGGTGGTGGTCGATTTAGGAGTCTTTTGAAGTGTTCAGCCCAGTGTTTCATTTACTCCACTTCTTTGGTGATTGACTTTCCATTGTCATCCTTCACCGGCTTGATTTGTGTCAAACGTTTGCCCGATAGGTACCTAGTAGTTTGGTAGAATGTTGCGAGGTCTCCTTTGCCTGCAGCTTGTTCTGCCTCACTTGCCATGGTTTCATAGTACTTTCTTTTGTCTTCTCTGGCACTCTTCTTTACTCTTTTGTTCAGTGTCTTGTAGCTTGCATTCAAATCCTGTTTTTGTTGCTCGTCGGTGCACTGGATAATCTTTTGTTTCAACATCCCTCTCTCTTCTATTAGTTTCCAAGTGTCCGTAGTGAGCCATTGTTTGTCCTGTCTCTTCTTTCTGCCTAGAACTTCCATGCAGGTTTGGCTCCACACTGTTTTCAAGTTGTTCCAGTGCTTTTCGACGCTGACCTCTTCGCCAGTGTTGATTTGCGTCTCGGCTTTGTCTTTTATACTTGCAGTGAAGATTTTCTTTTGTGTCCTGGTCCTTCAGGTTTTGAGTGTTGAACTTGGCTTGTGGTCTATCTGCAGCTCCTGTTTTCTGAAAGCTCTTAATTTGATTTGGATTGTCCCTTGTACGAGGTAGTGGTCTGAGCCAACGTCTGCTCCTCTTCTTACTTTTGTGTCCAGCAGGCTGCACCTCCACTTCTTTGAGATTGAGATGAAGTCGATTTGGTTTTTGGTTCGCCCATCTGGTGACACCCATGTAGCCTTGTGGATATCCTTGTGTTTGTATACGCTGCCACCAATCACTAGTTCATTGAAGGCGCAGAAGTCGGCGAAGAGTTCTCCATTTTTATTCATCTCCCCAAGAGCTTCTCTACCCATGATGAGTTCCCTTCCTGTGTTGTCTGATCCCAGTTTGGCGTTCATATCTCCCACTAGTATTTTAATGTCGCCGACTGGAGTATTGTCCATTGTTGCCTGTAGTTGTCTGTAGAATTCTTCTTTCTTTTCGAGGTCTGCGTTGTTTGTCGGTGCATAGCATTTTATAATTGGCACTTTGCTTCCTTTGGAGTTAATTCTGGCGGTCATTATCCTGGACGAGATCGCCTCCCATTGCATCAGGGCCTTTGTTGCCGTTGGTGACATCATGATAGCCACGCCCTCGGTGTGCATGTGGTTATCCTCTGGGTGACCGGCGTAGATCACTGACTCACCAGTTGACAATTTGGTGAGTCCATTCCCATTCCATCTGCTTTCACATATCCCCAGTACTTGAATTCCGTATCTTTTCATTTTTTTCGCGATCTGGGCAGCTTTGCCAATTTCGTACATGGTGCGGACATTCCATGTTCCCACACAGACTTTTTCTTTTGGCGCAAGGAGACTCGCCGTGCTGAAGTTTCTGTAGCAGCTTTGTTTACAGGGTGGGGTTGCTAGCCTCACGCCTGAGAAGGGGAGAGAGGAAAGGTTAGTGTTGCGTGACCACAGAGCCCAGGGGACAACTGCTTGAGGCCGGTCACACGCGGCCTGTTTTTGGTTGTTATTTCTTGTTTGGTGTATCTCAGTAGCATATTTATCACTTCTGCCCTGTAATATGGCAGCAGGAAGCGCGGTCGTTGTTAATCCGGGCCCCGACCGATCCGGCATGATATTTTGTGAGTTTGTTTGAGTCATAGTATTGGATTGGGTAGCTGCTTTTTGTCTAACCGCTATCCAAACAATCTTTCTGGCATGGTAGGACCTACAGGAACATAAGTTCCAGCCAGTGTAGCTCGCTGGGTCATTGCGATATGCAAGCCCGACCACCACGTCAAGGTAGTAGCCATCGGTTGGGTACTAAGTAGTATGCTGTGTAGTATTTTCTTAGAGTATACTGAATAGAGGAGTGAGAACAAATGTGAGAATCTTGCAAGATAATAATAGAAACCATGAAGGGAAGACAAAAGAAGCACACTGTGAAGAACACGTGCAGATGGAGATTTCAACGTAATATCTATGCATTTCCCCCTATAACTGTATACCATTTTGTCATGTTCTGCCATCACGAGAAGTAGTAAATCGAAATAAGCACCGTAAGCAACATGTGGTAAATATATGTCTGACAAGTAAGATTTATTGCAGCCATCATTTCTCACATACAAAAATATTTCAGCTGCATTTATATGATTAGGCTGATAGTATAAAAGTGCTCATGACTACTATCCGTCTAACTTTCATCATCTCGATATGTTCACACCATGTATAGAGTTATTATTTTTTAAACGACAAACCTTATATTCTTGTCGAAACAAATCGTTTTTTTCCACGTGGTTTTCGTTTTTATTATTCTGTGTAGTACTCCCACTTTTCAGGATATATCCTTAGTGTCACCGATTACTAATACAAATAGAAATATTTGTGTTATATCTGAACTTACCTTTATAGTCACAGGATATTATCCTTGCTACTTTTACTGTTTCAGATTACTGATTAAGGTATTACCACATCGAGTATCTGACTCTCAGTGCCCATATTACTCCTGTCTTTTGTTTTGACATAAAATCAAACAACCTAAGTCTCATATACTTGCAGTCCGACAGTTCTGTATTGAATTTATACAAAATGCCAGTTAAGCTATCGAAGCGTCGTGCTTCATTATCGGCTGAAAACTTCAGCAAAAGACATAAATCTAGCAAGCCTAAACAGCATGGCACTACACTTTCCCCTGATCTGACACAGGTGCTAAATATGTCAAAATCGGATATCATTACCTCTTCACCTTCTTGCGTTATAAATGATTTTATCAGGGATATTTGCAATAGTACAGGTTGTGAGCCAAGCATTTTGGATTCTTACCAAGTCACACTGGCTGTTAATAAAAAGCCTGACACTGGCTCCTCTGATGTGGTTGAATATACACCCTCCATTTGCCCTACTCAGGATTGTCAGTCAGAAGGTCCGAACACACATGTGGCCTCACTATCATCGATACATACTAATATCAAATCTTTTGACTGTGTCAAAAGAAATGTTAACTCCCCCAAATGCTTAGTAACCTTAGACGTTGACCTTGATAATCATTGCAATACACAGGCAGATTTACTGTCATCTAGTTCCATTCAATCGGATGCTTTTGAGCAGGCTACACATATGCCGGCACAGAGGGCAGAATGCAGCACCACCGCTACTGTTAACGATAAAGCCCCCCATCGCAAAAATTTCCATCGGTCATCAGTGACCCATGGACACCAACCTAATGCCAAATTTGAAAAAACAAATTGCTCCTTGCCTACGCAAAACACATCCAACCAATCCAATAGCCTGGATAGCACAAACATCCTTCCGTTAGTCCATGATCTCTTACCCCTTAGGTATCTGATAAAGCCTGCTGACTATCCTGACTATGATACGCTACAGTCTTGTGAGAGAATTATAGACCATATTTCCACGGAAGTGATCAAGCGGGTTCAGTGCATGTATAATGCAATTGTTTTCAATGTGCCCGACAGTACGAACATTAAAACACTGAAAAACGCACTTTTAAAGGCATGCGAAATACCAGATTCCCTTTGTACCTGCAAACGACTGCGTAAATCTTCAACTAATACATCTTGTCCAATAATGTTCGAGTTTAATAGCATTGTGGATGCTAGTCGCTTTGTAAATAACCAGCATCTCTTTAGGAAAGCAAGTAGCTTTAAAAATGTACGTATTATTCACGACAGGACACCAACCCAGCGTCGTGCCAAACAAAGTATCCCAGCAGATGAAATAAATCACCAAAAGGATACAACCAGCCCCACTGATGCCAATACAAAACACCACCTAAACCTTAAAAGAAGCCCTCCACCTAGTGACCCTAAAATGAAGCTTGATATGGTTACCAATACTAAATCTAGTATTTCTCCAGTTGTTAAACAACCTAAAAAGCACTCAATTGCTGCAAAAGATGTCAATAAAAATCTCACTCGCCATGCTAGAACTATCGAAAACCCTTGTAATATCTTCACATCTAGCTCTAAGATTCCGAATAAAAATGTAAGGAACAAAACTCTTATGCCTGGCATACACTCCGTCAAGCCTGATTCAACGTCTCCTATTACTCATACGCTTAAATCTCCCAAAAGGACGTCTATGGTATCAAATAGAACTGACACTAGTCAACCTATCTCATTCTCTTTTCCTCACCATTTTAATACAACCAGTTGCAGCTACCCAACTTCTACTATGAGGTTGCGTAATACCAAATATAACTATGCCCATATTCCTGGTGCACAGCCACATGGACTCAATCGCCTAAACTTTCAGCATAGCCTGCTTGGGGATCCACCCAGTAAATGCTACTTCCCCAGAAACACACTCCCCCGACACCAAAACAGTCTTTACAACTTTCCAACTAATCAATCTCCTCACCATTTTTTCTCTTTTCCGCACCCGGCAGTAATGCCACCAATCAACCTGATGTCAAACAGTCTGTTTCCTTACTCTCAAATGTGCCCTCTTCAGACACCCAGGATACCCCAGTTTCCGTATGCCTATCTCCATGCGATCGTGAACTGAGTGATCTACCATGGAAACCATCTTCTTTTTCACAGAACCTTAACGAAAACGATGAAGGCTTTATGGACCGAACACTCGATGTACCGGTCAGACTGTCACCTAATTTTCATTTAACCTCAGCTGAATCACATCATCATCTCCTTCACTTTGCCTCAGCCCTTACCACTGATCAAAGATCATTTACTCTTTTCCTTATAAACGCTCGTTCTATCTGCAATAAAATTCCGTACCTTCACTCCTTACTTTCACTTTGTATGCCTTCTGTACTGTTAGTTACCGAGACCTGGTTACCATCTGACTTCAATGGCAGACTGTTAGAATCACCAGGATACACACACTTTAGACATGGCAGAGAAGAAGGACGTGGTGGTGGTTGTCTTATCTTTGTTAGTAACAAATTCCACGCTGTAGAAGTTGATGATTTGGGTTGCTCACTTACAGACGCAGTATGGGTTACACTCAACACTAACTTCAATACAAGACTTTTATTGGGATGTATGTACCGCCCGCCCAATTCTGATATTAATACAACGAACCATTTGTGTGAAATTTTCGAACACGTCTCCTCCCTAAACTTTGACTATAAAATAATAGCTGGCGACTTTAACATGCCTGGTATCCAGTGGAATAAGCTAAATGTTCCTAAATACACTGATCGTTTTATAAATTCGGTTGAATTCTATGGATGGACACAAAATGTGAATCACCCCACACGTAAATCCAACATCTTGGATCTAATCTTCACACACAACATCCTTCCCGTCAGCACTCGAGTTGGGCCTTTATTCCCTGGTAGTGACCACAACACGGTCATTTCCACCTTTAACCTAGCAGCAAATGGGTCAGGCAAAGACCGTCGTCGGACAGTAAAAGTCAGGGACTTTTCAAAGGCTAAGTGGGAAACAACGCAATCTTTTATTCGTTGCCAAGACTGGAATACCTTTTTCTCCTCGGTAGACATTGATACTGTCCTTGACAGTTTCTACTCCAACATTTCAGTTTGCTTCAACGAATCTATCCCTTGGTATACATCCAAAGGCAACCGTGTAAATCAACTATATATACCGATTGCTACCAGGAATAAGCTAAGAAGACTCCGTAAAACCTATAATAAATCTATGGACTTCTCCTCGCTCATTAGCATCCTGAAGGTATATGATAAAATCAGATCAGATAATGCCAGTAAAATTTACAAAGAAGAACTTGTCGCTCTTAAGTAGTTGCAAAATTAGCTCTCTATGTAAACTCTTCCAAAAAAGACTGCAACAAAAGCAAGGCAACATTCCTTACATTCTTCATAATAATGTTGCTGTTAAGGATGATGCAGGCATATCTGAACTCTTTAACAAGCACTTTTCCGACTCATACACGCACGATATTTCCGCATGCATCGAATTTGACTCTGTAACAGAAAAAACACTGTCGAATATATGCTTGACTGTTGATGTTATAAAAAGTGCAATCAGTTCATTGAAATTCTCCAATACTCCTGGACAGAAACGGTCAGTATTATCGGACACATTTAAAATAATCAACGTTGCACTAATGCTGTTCTCAGTTCCTTTTTTTAGTTGATTCAATTGTTTGTCTAGCAAGCACCATCACAAAATATTCACAATCCTCTCATACAAACCTGGAGTGGAATACTCAGCCTGATATACCACGAAAGCTGCACTGAATCTACATGAACTACCCTCACACCTTATGTCATACCTTTTCAGTGATTCAACTCCATTTAATCCCAGCTGCTGACTGCCAAATTAATCAAATATTATGGTGAATATCCCTGGCAAAACTGTATTTTGGGCAGTTCAGTGTGGTGGAAGTTCTACCTCAAGGTTGAGTAGTAAACAACCTGGATATAGCTGGGACTAAAATCTCCTCTGGTGACTAGCTAATGTTGTGAGTAAATACCACCTACGTCTACGCAAATTCCAACCCTATGCCGGATTGCCTAAAAAATCAGCTTAACTTCACTGTGAGTTTTAAATATTAGCGGATTTTTATTTTTTTATTTTACGGTTCTGTTATTATAATCCTTCATTCTTCTGAACCATCTATTATAATTAACTACTGCCTCTTTTTATGCATATATAAACATAACTGTGTACCTTTATGTATTTTTCTCTTCTCATACCATTTCATATTGCCCCTTCGTTTCATATGTTTATAACTAAAATCTAGAAGGTAGACTGCAAATCTCTGATTTCCTTACTTTTTTATTGTATATATATGTTTTTAAAATGCTGTTAGGGACGATGCATACAAAATGGCTGACTGAAAGTAGTCGTTCATACCATGAGTTTCGTTGAGTAAGCTGGTGAAGGCGAAAACTGTCTATATGACACTTAGCAATAAAAAATTCTTCTAAAAACAAGAGGAGCATTTCGCCAGGGCCTAGCAGATTAAAAGGTGGGAGGGTGGTGACCGCTATTCAGCGGATATGATGGTGGGGACTTAAGAGAACCACCCTTATCTGTGGGAATGCGCTCTATTGCTAAGGTTCCTGAGTGTGAATGACTTCAAAAAAAATAATAATAATAAAATAAAATAATAGCTGCCTGTATAACAAAGCTTGTGTATAAACTCTTTGAAAACAACCTCATGGTACGATTTCTCTACTTCAGGAGGACATCTAACTGTATAAATCAGAACATCAGCATAAATAAGTATCATCACTCTTTTTGCTTTTCTTCACTTCTATATATTTTATGTAATTTGGCGTTTGGATTTAGCTTCTCCACTTTCTATTCCCATTATCCTATATAGGTTTAAAAATCATTATTCGTTTTGCCCTTATGTTTTGAAAAAAAAATTTGTTATTCTATATTTTTTTGTTGTTGTTTACTACCACAAACTTGAACTAACTGTTAGTATGTTACACTATAAAACTCAATGACTCTAAATTATTAGTAACAAAATAGGGGAATAAACCCTGCTTTTATCGCATATTGTTTGCTTAAATTATTATTATTTGCTGGCTGCCTCTGCACCTCTCTTTCTGTTTTCTTCTTCCTTCTCGAAGGTATTGCATTGATGCACTGCAAATGAACAGTAATGCTGCTTTCTACGTTTTTATTACTTGGGCGTTATTCAGAATGTTGTTGGCAGACACAACGAACAACGGAAGAAATTCCATTCTGAGTACTGTTTGTCATCGCAAAGTTGGTCCCTTGTATCTGTTATTACCAAAATAATGCTGTACTTACCCTCTACTATGGAGTTGTTTTTTTTTAAATAT
The DNA here is from genome assembly GCA_944472155.2 of Trichobilharzia szidati. Taxonomy (NCBI): domain Eukaryota; kingdom Metazoa; phylum Platyhelminthes; class Trematoda; order Strigeidida; family Schistosomatidae; genus Trichobilharzia; species Trichobilharzia szidati. The sequence continues at coordinate 129,893,396 of OX235271.1, forward strand.
TTGAACCCTTATTAATTGACAAAATGATAATGATCACAAGGCCTGTATCCTGTATGTCTTACTCTAGCACCTGTTTATCACCTCTCTTCTTACCTTCCATTAACGCAACATTTCGTAATTCCCGAATGAATTTAACTGACTATAAGTATATTGTAGACTATAAATTAGACTTGAACCAATATATTGTAATCTATTCTAAAAAAGTTTCTAGAGGATATTTTTCCATTTTTCCAATTTTTGATGTCAAAAAACGGTGTTCCATTTCAAATTGTACTTGTCAAATATGATCATGCCTGTACAAACAGTATGTTAATCATGTAAATGTTTAATTTATGTGAAATATATATTATTATTAGTAACTGAATACCCACTGGTCGTCAAAGAAAGAACCAGAACAGTGAATGCAACCAAACCTTCTATCCGGGCCCAGAAGAAAACTTGTTGCCAACAAACCGTGGGATCCTCAGAACACCTCCATACTTATCTTACATAATAAGACTCACGCGACTCACCAAAATGTTTTCTTCAGCATGATCAGTCTGTCACGCTTTTGGAACATTTTTTCGTGCAAAGATGTTAGATTTCACTGCATCTCACATTATGTTTGAAATGTTTTTATGACTGCACATGCGACATCCAATGCAACAAAAAAGTCATTTTCGTCTTATGTTCTGTTTTTCGCATTAACATACCTATGGTATGTCTATGCCGCAATTCAAACATTAGAATCGGTACATTTTCCTCGACAAAGTTCTCAGCATTCTGGTTCATCATTTTCCAGGTGGGGTGGGCACATGAAAAGAAACAAACAAAGCGCGAGACTCAGCGGACGAACTAAAACAAAGCGATATGCATATACCAGATTAGCACAGGTAGACGATCAGTAGGTGGCCCATCAATCTCATCGAAAGAGTTTTACCAATGGTGTTACCACAAGATTTTACTTCCTGCTAATTTCGTCTTAGGGTTCTCAGAACGCTACTAGGGTGGAGTGCGTTGTAGCGGTATACAATTCCCAGGGTGATCATATGTCACGCGTCCTTTTTGAAATGGCGTCAACTGCTAAATCTGGCAGGTATCTGCTCGGTTCGTTTGAATCTAGTCCGAGCTATTTATTTTCTTTGTTCCAGGCAGATGCGGCCAAAGTGATTTTGAAATTTACTTGGATTTTGTTGGGTGAAGTCAGATGAAAACCTTTGTTTGATATTGTCCCTAAGAATAAATGCATCGCTTGTGTACCGGGACGCTCAAGTACGTGTTTCATGCGATAATTATTTGGCATACTGGATATGCTTTGCTTATATTTCTGAAGCTGCCCTTTAGATAATTTTTTGCAACTTGTTGGCAGCCTGCACTTAGTTGTAGGTTTTCTGAGAGGCTGATGTTCAACACCTGTTTCTGCTGCAGAAACCTAGGAATACGGTTGATACAGAGTTCGTGCTTCTGCACTTTAGCGTTTTGGTTGCATAAAGTCAATGGAATATGTAGATACAACCACATAATTATATTCATATTTTGGCAGAAATTTCATAGAGTTCTACGAATACTTTCAATATTCCATATTTATCCTTGAAAATGTAAACTATCCCAAATGCACACTAAAATATGCACAATAGTTTGCTGCATCTGAACTGCTTAAATATTGTCGTGGTCAGGTACTTAAGGACATTTGACAAGTTCGTTATTTTGTTGCTTTATCATCGCAATTGACTTCAATACCTCCATACTACTTGCTATTATCCTGAAACTGCATTGTGTGCGGTTGCTCAACAATAATTCACGGAATTATTTTGGAATCATATCAACGTAGCATGCAGCACTTTTGAATGTTAAGGACATACTCTGTAGAAACAGTTGCTACAGCCACTTTCGTCAACAATATTAATGACGTAATCGCACACTGATATAAACTTCTAGTAATTTTCATTATATTAACTCCTTAATTATTGTATTGGTGATGGTATTCATGTACACATCCTGTGAACTCATCTTTCTTTTTTGGCTACTCGTCATTTTTGTGGCTTCATGGGGTTTACTCCCAAAGGAAGTGGTTGTTAGGGTCATAGATTTTTATTCTATGTCAATTCAAAGTTAAGTGTATTCCCTATATCTCAGATGGATATTATACTTATGGACGCCGAATGTTAACTTTTGCGAACAATGTGAGCCACAGAGATTGGAGTGTTAGGGCCTTTTCCTATATTAAGCAGTACATTTAGAAGTTAGGTTTACCTTTGAGTTGTATTGTCATTAATATGCAACCGACGTCTTTTGCCACTTCAAATTTGTCAGCGGTAGTTACAATCAGTACGTACATGGCAAAAGGATTGTAAATAACGAATAAATCTAGTAAACTAGTCAATAATTAGAACTATCTGTTATAGTCGAAACAGGTGCTTGCGTAAGGGGAAAATTCATGCCTCGAAAATAGAGACATTAAACAGGTGATAAAATTGTTAAGATCATTTTTATATGGATAGGTAAGGATATATATTTGAGAGTGATAATAACTTGTTAATAATTTAAAGGGTGTTTTGGTAGATAAGAACAAGTTGAGACGGTAAAAGTAAATGTATGGACATACAACATCCAGTGAATTGAAACAATCGGGAAAACTGTTTCGAAGACAAGGGCGGAGCAGTTTCTTGAAACTACTAATTTATTGAGTAACTAAATCTGTCTTTGAGTTAAGGTGAAAATAAAATGCTTGGTGATAGGATAAGTGATCATTACTATTGTTGTTTTAAGTCAGTTTTGAATTACTAAAAGAAGGTGAATAACCCTGGAAGTTTCTTGATAAAAAGAATAAATTGTCGCCAAAGTAAATAAGTAAGTTCACATCCAGAAAATACCTAGGTTAACAATTGTTTTTTCTACTGCCATGACAGCAGCTGACTCACCATTTACAGTCAGAAAACAAAACTAGGTCTACCGAAGGCCGTCTGCTCCTGACTTCTAGATACCGTAATGAACCGTGAAGGGAGAACCATATACGTAGATTTATAAGATTAGACGTATGACATTAATTTCACTTGTACCTGAAGATATTTTACAAAAAAAAGAGACCCCGCTGGGACATAATGCTGTGTTACACTAGACTTACTCAGTTTACAGGTAGATCACACTTTTAATGATATCAGTGTTACCGCCTTCAGTTGAAAAATGAACTCGACTATGTCGTAGATGTTTCTGTCAGTATACGTCAGTACCAAGTATTGTGCCCTTTAGAAGTTCAGCGAAGAAAAATTGCAGCTCCGCAGACAGTTTTATAGAAGCATGTCAATTAATCGAGATTTACAGAGAAATGAATACACGATTAACTCACTGCGCTCAGCCCCACACTACTCCATAAAATTGTCTTGTTTGCAAATGAAAGATAGGCACACATATTGTGTCAGTAACTGCAAATACACATTAACATCTAAATTTCATACGCTTTCTGTTTAACTACTCCATTCGATAATAGCCTGATAGTTATTTGCGAACACGGTGAAAAGTATTTCGCAGACCACGAGTAGCACTTCGTAGTAGGCGGAATCATCGATACTCAGTAGAAGTATTTCCGAAACCAGTACAATCAGGTGTATGCGTACGTATACACGCAATGAAAAGGTAATGGCGGATTGTTATCATAATCGTTGTATTCATTATGCCGTGTATAGCTCATGGGATACAAAAAACTACCTCATGAGATATGACGAGACAAACAAAGTGTGAAGCTTATCTAACTTATTGTAAGATAACTCCCTTTTCCAGCTAGACAAGAACCTGATGAGAAAATACAATTATATTCTTGACATTTCTATACACACTTTGTAACATTTCGTTATACTTAGAATATATGTCATTCTGACTGACTTTCAGCATAGAAACTTGGACACAAGTGCACCTGTTCAAGTTACCACATTTCATGTAGTACACAAAGGTAGAAAAAAATTTGATTGAACTCTAATGAGCAGAAATGTGAGGGATAATGGGTGGCAATAAGAATAAAATATAAGGGTTGATTAGATAAGTGCTTTGCACAAAGTGAATGGATTGGTGCCACTAACAGAGATTCGAAGTCACTTCTCTACCTAACACTAGACGCCTAACCCCAGTATTACTCACTATATCACACTACTTAACACAGGAGAGAGGGCACATACACCTACGATGAAACATCGGCAGTATTTTCATATCTGCCAGGTTCAATGATCATTCTCACAAATTAGGTGGACAATATCATCAGCATACTCTAAGTTGACGAGACTGTTCCCTGTTAAGTCCCTAAAGTCAACGACAGAAAATTTTGTGAATATATGTACGATGAAATTGAACTAAAATAAAGACGACTGTTGCAGAAATGAGCCTTGTACCACATCCTTCTTGGAAATATGAGTTCCCTCATAGTTAAGTTTCATTACCAAGTGAATGGAATGCAATCTGTAGGATTGATGTTATTCACAAAATGAATTACTATCTGGTTAATGTTTCCTCAGTAAATTGAGAAATGAGCATTGCGGTTGTATAAACTCGACAGCTTGTGAACTGCTGCCAATGAAAATGACAACAATTCTCGGAATCACATGTTATAACACCGGCTTGGTTGCGACATTCAGTAATTGTCAATGAACACTTGAATAGTATCAAATCTAAGCAGAAGTGCATAAGATTTAGCAAAACAAATATACTTTTGGTTTCACTTTGATGTCTTCATGTCAAATTAAATACAAAAAGGGGAATACCCATTTCGTTACTTCTCTCTTATACCACCGAGTTCGAAAAACTTCTTTTCGTCCTTGCTGAACTAAATATGGGGAGTCTTGTGAAGTAATTTATTTTTTGTTTTTATTTTGATTACAGCTTGATTACACACAGTGCTTTCTGGTACAAGTATGAAATTTTCAGCATGTGATATAGGTAGCCCAAATTTTGCAGGTCGACCATAGATATCAGGTGTGCGTTGGCAGGAAGTCGAACCCCGGACCATGTTCATAGTCGGCGAGAGTCCTAGCCATGTGTTATCAACTTTCTTACGCAGAGGAACGGGCAAGGCATTCATAATCTTTTGCTTCATGTGGAATCGCAGATCAACTCGATGCGTAGTAGCATTTATACGAACAAACTGAAAAATAAAGTCTACCTTACCTGCTAAAAAACTTGTCCTTATTTCAGTCAAAAAGAAAATATTCTTCCTCGTATGAGCTATGTCTAAGAAATCGGAATATTGTAGCAATTAAATCTTCCCACAAAAAATAAAGGCCACTTAAGTGTTTTTCAATTGAAAAACAAGTTCACAACAAATTCCAAACACTGTATACATGGTGCTAGTGCTTTGTGTCCCAAAATGAAAAGGAACTGTGATGAATAAATGAAAACTGAAATTAATGCTGGAATTGAGCTGTGAATACCAACAACTACCGAACTCCAGCTAGCATTGACTTTGGGTACACTGCAGAACTTTGAGTCGGCTTCGGGCGCATTGCAGAACTTTGTGGTAGGCTTTGGGTCATTGTCCCACGTTCTGCAGTGCGCCCAAAGAAAATGCTGGCTGGTAATGTTTAAGACAATAGCCTCTGAATAAACAGACCGAATAAACCAGTACGATTCCGTAAAAGTTTGAGAATAAACTTTCAAATTTTGAACTTTCTTCCTTATTTTATACATGAAGTTGCACGGATATCGATATCAAGCAACATCTCCTGATATAAGTGCAGTTAATTCCACTCAGTTTAAGAACATTCTGCTGCCGACACTATGTACGTTAGAAAAGTTCCTAATGCGAAGTTTCATTTAAAATGCATGTTAAAAAACCTGTCACTAAAACAACGTAGCAACGGATTACAACGCTATGGTTAGTGAGGAGATGCAATAAAGTCACTCTAGTTCCCCGGAATTATTAGCCACAGCAGTTATCACACTTACTGGTTGCTGAACCTCACTGTTTAAGTTGACCTGCTTATCTGAATGCTTTGGCTAAGCATCCACGCCATTCGGCACACTGTCGTGTTACGTTCGCTTGTTCATGTACGATCCCTAGCTAGTTGAGAAATCATCCTCGCACTATGGTTTTGGTCCCGAAATATTTTTCGTATTTTGGACTATCGATGTAGTGTTTTGCTTTGTCTTTGGTTCGCGCGGAATGAGTACTTTAGAAGATTTTGGCATTAGATTTTGCATTAGTAATCATAGTACTACCCATGAAAGTCAACACTCATAGCCTTTGGATGTCAAACACTTTACTTACATCTCGGGTGTGGTTGAAACTAGGTATTTGAATTCAGATAGTCTTGCGATTTCTTAATAGTGATTCATATATTTAAAAAGGACCAAAGGAAGGCCATACGTATGTTTCCTTGGGTGACAAACTCGTTACATGAGGAAGGATTTATCAGCTACAATCTCTTCTTATCATATGGTTGGCAGGGGGGATCTAATCACCATTTTCAGAATGTTAAGAAATCACTATGGTCCTGATCTGTTTCCTCCTCTATCAGTGGGCATAGCAGGAGATTTCCAAAGCCAAGGATTGCTGGTTATCCCAGCTTTGGAAGCAAATTCAAAAAGTGGTATCTTCGCCCTAAACGAAGTCGTTCACGAAAGTACAAGACAAGAACAGATACTGATTAGAAAAAGACTGAAACTAGGTCTGTAGTCAAGTAAAAAGCTGATTATGAAAAAATCTGAAGTTGGACCGAAGATAATACCTGTGGGAATTTCAATTGGTCTAGGTCGTTGATCGATTGCCTACTTTTCAATAATTGTGCAGCAACCAGTAGACTTATTCGGCCTCATCCAAGCAGACAGGTCTGTAAAATGTGTATGCAATCTAGTTAAAAGTAAGTCGGTGGACAGTATTTGTGTTGTTTATGCAGTATGATGTGGTGATTACCTACTCATATTGATGTAGACTTATCTTGTTTATAAAATTAAGTCTATTGGTAAGGTCTATTCGTGTTAAAAATCAGGATTACTGCATAATACAGTCCATAGTCATTGAAAGTAATTGATGCATGTCGTTCCTGACCATCTCACCAATGGAAACCTTTCTGTACACGCAAACATTTGGGAATAAAACACAAGATGTTTGAGCTCATCTCATGGAGTAAAAAGTGTTTCCCGCAGCTTGAAAGATCTTACCTGGAGTTTTTGAAGTGCACATAAAGTGTATGTTGATACACCGGTCCGTATGTAAAAAACAGTCATGAAGTTGAAACTCAGTTCAATTCTTATAAGCCTTGAACTGAGTATGTATTTACTCACACTGAGATTTCCATTTTATTCTCGTTATAAGTGTCTACATATCACACTCTGTGTAGAACACATGAACGAACAACGTTCTTCTGAGAGAATATAACAGTTGAGTTAATTTTTAATCAAGAATCATGAACCCATAATGCATATAATGTAAAACTAAATTGTTTTATCTGTCACGGTTACTGTGTGAACACAACTGAATGTCAGTAATTATCACATTACCTACACTATCTCTGTCCTCCACTGTGTTTTTGGAAGTTGTACATGGTGCTCGAGATGCATATCGAAAATTGTCAACTTACGTATGACTGTTGCACCTCATGGTGCAACATCATCATTATTGGGAGGTTGTGAGTGTAGTGTGCTACAATTTAAAGCTAACAGAGCACTCATAATCTGACAAACAGAAGTTACTGTGTCAGAATCCACTGAATTACTTATGTTTGTGTCAGTACCATGAATTAACACTAGGTTGGAAGGTTTTTTCGAATTTCATCGCCTGGATATGTGTGGTGATTTTGAGGCGGAATCTAAAGTAGGACTCACTTTTTCGTGCTTGAAATATTCGATGGCCTGACCAGCTGTTCATATTTTTGGGAATGTCTTATTCACTCGACAACAGCTTCTGTTTTAGTCTGGGCGACTAGATAGTATCATCAGACAATACAATAAGTGTGTCTGATCCAGACAGCCGGGTTCAAATACTTGTGCAATGCAATGTGTCTGCCACTTTCCGGATGCTTTCAGGATTTTAGCTGAATCCAGCTTTGTTATTCCCATGCATGGTGGTGGCTGCGCTCTTTTCGACGTATCATTTTTATCTTTCAAACTTTCGTGTATCATTTCTTTCCACGCATTTCATGTTAGGTGTCACCACTTACACTGTAGCGTATTGTGTGAGGAATTCGACTTAGAACTGAGTGACCGATGTGCTTTTGGTTATCAACAAACAGTTATGTTTTCTGGAAGCCTTAAGGGTCTTTGCTAGCTGTCAGAAAATGTCCTTGACTGAGACTTTTCAAACTGCAACAGCCACGATTGGTAATCTGAGGGAACATTTTCAATGATGGAATTCGCTCTCAATACTGTAAAAAATGGTTATGAATGAATTAGAATACATGGTTTAGTTTCTTCCGATAATCACTCCACAGGAGTCGAGTTCATTTCCTTTATTCTCGCTTAAGTTAAAATAGAAAGTGCTTAGTCCCCAAGTGATGTTAATTTATATAGAGTGCACGGTCCACAGTCTCTACATGCCGCCATTTTGCTTAACATGTACACCGTCAGAATTCCTACCGTACTTCAGTCATACTTTTATTTACTTGAACTTCAGGGTTATTAGTACCTGTATACATTTATTGAAGGGCATTCGTATTAAGATCAGTTTACTTAGAAAACGTTTCTGTGACGGATACAGTGATTTATTCATTAGTGCCTATATCTTATAAATCAAAGCATCCTCCGCGTTACCTCGGCGATGTTAATAATCTTCTAAATATATTCGCATGCAACTTTTCCATTCGAAAGCAAAGGAAACGGTCTGTAGTCCGATGGTTTCTGATGTTCTTATTTAAGAGAAGGGAACTAGAAACATACCAAACCATGTTGTTTTCATCAAACGTTTTCTTAAAGTTTATTATAAATACACATTCAACCTTTTCACTCGCCGTCCTTAAAATAGTACTTGATGCAGACCGGTTATATAGCATCATCTTACATTTTATATAGTATTAGCTTAGGTCGGTTAAAGGCTATATTTGCAACGTTTTGATCTAAAAGAACTGTATCGTTTGCATGCTTTAAAACAATGAGCCTAATATTTAAGATTCAATTACAAGAATTTCGATGTAGCAGGCTAAGAGCTTCATTTATCTTGTGACAGCTGGTGATACTATCCAGTTGCTTAGGCTGACGTAGGTAAAGAGGGGCTGAAGCCCATAACCCACCAGCTGAGTGCCAAGTGCTTAAGCATTACAGTAAGTCACATTTTCAACGGGACCTTTCTATAATGGCATTTTTTGATCCCTGAGACATCGAACTTGACCAGACATCTGTAGTAGAATAAAGTAGAACTAGTGACTATGGGTACTCTTGTCGGACTCTTCTACTGACTGTTGTCATTATGGATAGCAACCTCTAGAAGGACTCAAATGACTGCGTACGGTTAACTTTCTCGGTATTTTTTTCTAAGTTACACTTTTTCTTATATCTCTGTCGACGAGGTCATATGTAAGTTTTAGGCCATAGTATGTATGATTATGTTCCAGGATCTATTGATGGGGTAAAACTTAGGTTAACGTCACCTCATATACCATCTTGATCAAGTAGATTTCCCTGTGATTGTCACAAGATTATTTTTAAACTAGGGGGATCTACGATTTTCACCAATTCGGTGAATCTGTTTCGGAATCCCACATACTCTGGCTAACACCTTAGGTAATCTAGTCAATAAATAATCACCATCATCCCTAAACATCAGGCCCTACTATTGTGTCATTTTAAATTACAGGCAGCTATTGCAACTTCCGTTACAGTTGGAAAACTGATGTCCACATCTTATTTGGGCTGCAGATGGTAGAATAACTGTTGTAAAGCTGTAAGTCAATCAAACTACTCCCCAAATATTTTGCCCGACATTCTATCGGTCACTCTTGAGGATTTCTATTCTCATTGGATATCACTTCACCTATGATAGGTTTTAAAAAACCCTTTCCTCTAATAAGCCTAATCAATTGATGCCCATTGCCCATTTCTGTCGTCAGCCACCGGTGTGTTATGGTATTGGCGAAGACTTTTAGTCAGCTTTCACTCCATGTTTGGAACCCTCCAGATCGAATTCATTTGCCTCAGTCATTTCAGATGAAACTGTACGAATCTACTGACATTTACTAAACTTTAACTTCAAGTTTTCAACTGTCTTCACTTAGTTTCTGTGTCTGATTGGATGTGGCAGCAGGCTCTTTCAGGGTTAGTGTTGCTTTCATATATATGCATTGTTTCCACCTCCCTAGGAGGCTAAATACGTAAGGGTTTCACTGTTGTTTTTTTCTCAGTAGCGGTTTTATCGTACGGAGTGATGTACTATAAGAGTGCAGATAGCTGTTCTAGAATGGGTCGCAGTCTTTCATCGATAACGTGTTAAAATGGTTTATTTGTGTCCATTGTTAGCTTGATGTTGGTGGTCTCTCGATGAGACACTGTCTGTCTCTATGTTTGAACCTGATACCTATTGGCTGAAACTCGACTTCGTAAGCCAATAGGTTATATCACAACCAACCTGTGTGGAGTTTCATTCGTACGGGAAACCTTACCGTCGGTACAGACCACTGTGAAGTAAGCCGAAACGTACGGTTTTTAAGGCTCCCTTTTTCTATAACACCCTCCCCAGATTTAGAGAACCTACTGGTTCGTCAAGAGATACGCCGTACTATTGTTACACCTCTCCACTAGCAGTACTGTGTGGCCCTCATATATCCCCACCGTAGTGTAAGTAACTTACACTATGATGGTAACTGCTTTCAGTCTAACCGCTATTCAGTTGTCCTCTCTGGCATCCTAGGACCTGTAGGGACGGAAGCAAAGCGATCGCTTATCATCTGCCCCCAAGCAACCAACTCAGTACGTTTTGGGAGTTACTGTCTGTGGCTAAACATCAGTTTCTGTGACTTCATTTAAAACTAGTGGATTGTTCTTATTACAGATAGAATCACAACACAAGTGGAATAGGATTCTGCGTTACTCTCAAAAGTTTTATTATTCCTTGTTTTTGTTTATGGCTGCTAGCCATTAACTATTGGAAATTTGCGGTCCGTTATTGATTGCCCATGGTCTCTGAGAAAATGCGCATAAACTTTATGTAGGTTATAGCAGATCCCTTGTTGGAGAAATGGTGGGTAGTTGACTAGTTTTTATTTTTCTTGTTTTCTTTCGAGACTAATTAATAAATCGGTTAAACTTTATGGCATTTTATTACAAGTGACCACTGCAAATAGAGTTAATTTTCTGGTCAATGTTCGGATAATTCCCAAGAACAACATACGTATTTATAGCAATTTTTCATGTTTGCACCAATAGTTTTACTTGAAACTGTCCCACATTATCATCTACTGTGACTAACTGCTTCCTTTTGTTGGTTGTGTTTAATGATGAATAATAAGGGTTAATAATGTCTAAGTGCTGATAACTAAGAGGTATTTTAAATTCATGTGTTATCAGCTTTAGTATGTTTGTTTAGTTCTTCATGAAACGTAATATGTGATCGATCTTATTACACTGTACCTTCTACTTTCTGTTTTCTCTATAGCTGAAATTGATTGCTCAACCTACTCAAAGTTCGATACAGCAACTTCTACAGTTAACATCCCAGATTCATCCTGCTGTAATTGTTTCTGCCAATGTGGTTCACTCGATTCTCCTATAAGTTATTTTCTTCATTTCGACACAAACAGTTTATAAAACCCACTGTCGTGCTGGTTTGTAGTTTTTCTTGGGTAACAGGGTCAGATTACAATAACCTGCATAAAGAAAAGTCATCATTATTTTCAGATGTTTCTCCTAATATTGAGGTGGGTTCTGAAATATATTCTCTTTAATGGGCATCAGAAACACTATCACCAAAGGTTTATGAATTTTGCTTCCCTACAGTATAATGATGAAGCTTATATGACTCCGAGAGACTTCGTGAAATGTTTCTTATCTCCAGTTGCAACCGGTAAGTGTTATGTGTTTCATTTACAGCTCGCAGTGCCTGTTCACCGAACCAATTTGTCATCTAGTGATATCAAAGAAATACTGCATAAGTCGTCAAAAGTTGATTTTAGTTATGGTTTTCTTCGAGAACTAGGTCCTAATGGTGTAATATCATACAGCGATTATCTTTTTCTTATATCAGTTCTTACGCGTAAGCTCTGAATATACTGTTAAACTTCAGATCCTCAAAGTGGATTAGAAATAGCTTTTCGCATGTTTGACTTGGATTCAGATGGGAGTGTTGATCTTGATGAATTTAGAAAGGTAATTTGTTTTTCGCTCATTATTTTTCCAGATAACCAAAGTTATTCCTAAATTCTACATGGGTGATCATCAATGTCAAAATGTTGTAAGTTGTATCTACTCCTAATACTTCAGTCAACAAATGTTGACGATACAACTTTACTGCATCTGTTTTTTGGCAAGTCGGGTAAAAGAAAGCTGCATCGTGATGAATTTTACAAGTAATCTATTAACTATCTGTTTAAAGCCTCTTAGGTTTATCTCAGGTCTTCAATCTGAACTTTTACATTATGAGTTTGAACAACTTAATTTGAGCCAAGGTGTTATGTCTCCAGTCGACCTAGGTCGTTCACTCTTGCGATATTCGAACATTAGTGCCGATAATGCTCAAAAAGGTTTGTTAAAGATACAAGCAGATCGTGAATTAATGCAAAAGGTATGAAAAGTATTGTTGATAGTATTTTGTAGGACGTTTCGTTTGACGATTACAAAGCCTTGTTCGATTTCTTATTCGTTCTGGATGATTTCACCTGTGCGATACGAATGTTTTTGATTTCAAAGCATTCCATTTCTAAGGGTTAGTTGGATAGATTATCTTCTTTGTATAAAGATTTTTTTGGATCTTAACCCTTTGACTATGATCACCCATAGGTCTCATTGCGCACACCTGTCTTGAGTTTGGAAACTGCAATGACAAAATTTTCTCAGATTCAGCCAATTAGATACCTCTTTGAAGACAACAATGGTTATATTTATTTTGCATCCTAAGATATTTATTTCTGTTGTTGCAAGCATCCATACTGCTTCAACAGGGAGTCTGTAGGCTCAGACAACCCTTTCAGTCTTGTTAACAGCTGAAACCAAAGTGAAAACGTCTTGTTGAAGTCATATTCAATGTGGTATCTGGATTTACTGTCTAAATGAATGAATTATTAATCAGACTAACACCAATACACTCCTGAATCTGCATATCCGTATATATCTATTTATGACTGATAGTTTCATACTCTGAAAGGTATTCTGAACTGACTTTACCAGGATTGGATATGGGAAACGCTTATGGATTACTGGAGGGAAATATTGCGTCGGTGGCACAGTGGTTAGGACTCTCGCCGACCATGCACATGGTCCGGGGTTCGATCCCCTGCCGGCGCACACCCGATGTCTATGGTCAGCCTGAATTTGGGCTACCGATATCCATGCTGAAAATTCCATACTTGTACTGAAAATACGGTGTGGAATCAAGCTGTAAATCAAAATAAATAAAAAAAATAAATATTAAGATTGAATTCAATAAGCCTTCCATGGTGTAGCTCAGGTACTTTCATACTTAAGGAGTCCTCTGTAATATTGAGTTGCATTTTTCTTACTTCACTTCATCACAGTGACCGGTTGTTAGGCTTTATGTATAATTTAGACTTTAGACTAGAAATGCTAACTTTTATTTTTTTTCTGTTTAGGATAAACCAAAGATTTTTTTGCAGTCTTACGAGTATATCAGACATTCAGTCGTTTAGGTCTTTACAATATTCTTAGGAAACCACAAATATTTTTATCTGTATAAATTTTATTTTTTCACTTATTATTCCAGATGAGTTTCAGAGAGCAGCACGTGCCGTTACTGGGAAGTGTCTCAGCACAGTTGTGCTGGATACAGTTTTCACTCTTTTTGATATTGATGGTGATGGTCACTTAAGCGTATCTGAATTTATTGAAACTATCCGGGCGCGTGGACTTCGTGGATTAAATATCAATGTTAGTTCCATCTATCGTTTGATCTATTAATAATTTACTCTAAAATTTAAGGCGATTTTCAACGTTGTAAATAAGACGTTTTTTTACTAATTATAGCTATGCTTCTCACTTCGTCTGTTACACGTACTGTAGAATAACTACTTTTGAGATGTAAGAATTTGGTCAGCAGAGACTTTTAGTTATAGGTTTTTATGATTGTTATAAATATATCCGCAACCTTCAGCAAATTCATATTCTTTCCATTATTCGAATATTCGTCATTCAGTATCGAAGACAATTTTATCTCTACGCTACTTGGACCACGACTTACCCCAAGTAGTACTGTATGTATGTGAATCAGTCTCGAAGCGGTAACCGCGTAGCTGTCCAGTCTTAACCTTGTTTATCGAAACCAGGTGTTCAGTTTGGTTACTAATGCGACTAAAGTGACACTGCTCTTCACTATGTTGTTCAGTGTTTAGAAGATTTAATCAGTGCAGATTTTCAGACCTATACCGGATGTAGACATCTTTACCTTACTTTGGCCTAATCACTGTTTCAGTTGCGAGTATGAGCTGCTAAAGGGTCTCAAAATAAAACAACAGCTATCCTGTTGTTTCTCAATTCCCAGCAGTTCTACAACTGGTGTTGGTTTTTGGCAAAACTCACCTTGAAATTGATCAAATCTCCACAAATCTAACATCTGGATTTTTACATTCCATAACTTCTTTCTTAATTATGGTGTTACAACAAACAAATAATGATGGATTACTAGTGACAGAAGTCGTTAGGAAGTTAAATTTGTAACTTTGATCATGTATATTTAAATAAGCGCATCATTAAAGTAGTAAATAATGTGAAAATTAATGGGCATCGATCTTGTTTGTATTAATCTCAATAAAAGCCTCGGTTAGGGGCGTGTATCTCAACGGGGCTTATTATAAAGTCGGTTTTTATTATTTGACAGATACAAAAATTTAAAGAAAACAACCTCATTTTGCAAAAGTCCTCTATGTTACCTTAGTTCGTTAAGTTCAACTATGATCTTAGAACAATAACCACATTAAACACAATGCGTTTTTCGATTGCCTTGATTTTCACAGAACTACACCTAAACGTAAATATCGAAACATATAATTCCTTATTTCAACTTGTTTGCTAGTGTCTGTCAACAGTACACTATGTTTGAAGAGTTAATACTTGTGGAAGAAAATTTTTCTTTAGTTGCATCGGACATCTCAATCAGTTATTATATTTAGTTTCTTAAGTTCAGTTTATTTGTGAATGTTGTAAATAGTCACGAAATTCCTCATCTTCATAAAAAATGACTGGCACACATTTACAGGTGATTTTTCGTAATGTTTTTTTGAAGATACAGGTGATTAGCTTATACATTAGACATTCATACGAACTATTGCAGATTCACAGAAGTATATAGTCAAACTTATACAGTCAAACATCTCCTACAGCACATTGAAATAAAAAGAACACCCAGGATAAACACATGTGACAGAATGATTTAATGAAGGTTAGTGATGTTCACAATTACGAACATAAAAAAGGATATCTCATCACCACTGTGAAGGATCCTAAGGTACATTTTTAAGAGCTTTCAGTCATTGATTTATAAAATTAATTATTCATCATTGCTAAATAAGTTAAAAAGAGTGTAATAGGTAATTGAGTTATTTTGTTTCTACTGCCTTATTCTCACTTGCTTTTAAGTAGGTTAAATTTTATTGATTCTCTCTGTTTGTTTATTTGCAGGATTCTGTACCTTCGCGTGTAGATTCTTTTAAACAGTGCATACGGAAGTTCAGTTATTCAAAGTAACCTAACCTATACATTATAATAACCTTCGTCCAATGGTGTACTGCTTCATTTCAATTAACAATAATATAGATTTTATATCAGTTGTCCACTTGCAATTACATCTTCTGCTTCATTTTATCGTCCAACGAACATCACATTTTATTTAAAACAAATGCTCTCAGTGACTGTCTCCTATTCTGTTTGATGCTTTTTTTAAAGTTAAATAAAACTGCTTGATTTCGTTTTCTTTTTAAAATTGTCTGTTTGTCAAAATGTAAATATCAGTGTTTACACAAAGTAGGATATGCATCTTATCGTATGTTGTGGGATGATATTCCTTTTTTTTCTATGTTTAAGTGACATATTGAAGGTGCATATTGTTTACTGGTTTTGTTGGTGACTTTTCTGAATTTTGCTACCCAAGAATCTGGATACCACAAATAAGTTACTGGTATATATTTATTCTATTCGCACCAGGGAAATCAATCGCAATCATTGTGTCAAAAATTTGGAGGACTGCATCTTAAGTGTGTTCATGTAACGAGACTGGGTTTTTGAAGACAATTTCCACATTTTTTTCAAGGATTTAAACTGAAATGTAGACGAATGACCATCCGTGAAATAAAAAACAGTCCTCCAGTGGTGTTAAGATATATCATAAATAAACTCTTTAAACCAGAAAACACCTAGTAACATTATATACCTTTCCTAGTCAGCGTACATACTACTTACCATAAAATCCCTTAATTACTAGAGTACAACGCCATTTATCCATCATTTACTAGAAGATGTCTGTATGAATTATGTTGAGTGATGCGTGATAATTCTCTTTAATTAATTTCAAACACTGTTCTAATCTATTATTGCGTACTACTATTTGTTGCTCACATTCTGAGTAATAATCGCAAGGCTTCAGTGGTATATCTGCACTAAATTCGGTTATGTGCTATCAGCTTCAACTCGTTCCATGACTGCTCACAAGCTTGCATTTCTCATTCACATGATCTTTTCTGTTTCACTCTCGGATACTCAACCCGTCTCTTCTTGTTAGGGTTCCACTCAAGGTTCTGATATGTGATGTCATTTGAAGGTTTCCTCAGCGTAAGTTCAATTCACCTCTATTTTCTTCCACATGTATTTTGGGCCGTAGGTTGCTTGTCTTTTATCACCATGTGATCTTCTCTCAGTTGGTGATTGTTCAAATCTGTAAGGAAATAATAATCTTTAAGAAAAATTCACACGGAAACTAACTAACATTAATTCGAAGTGAGTGGTGTTCGTAAAGGGTTAGCGCATAGAACTCGTGGTTAGTCTTTATTTAATATCCCAATAGGTTGCTTCTCTCTTGATGTGGTGGTCAGGTTTGCTTGTTACAATGATCCGAGAAGTTATATTGGTCGAAATAATTGTTTCCGTGGATTTTTCTGTATTTTATAAAGGGTCATTGGTAGTCGTTAGGCTGGAAGCATTTTCCATCATAAAAGAAATGGTTTATGCTATAGTGAAAGTCAGAGGGCAAAGTTTCGCTTGTAAAAGGCTTGTAACAGTTGTAAGGTGATGCTTAGTAATTCAAATGTGGGTGGGTCTAGAATAGATCAGCAGAAAATACCTTGCACTCAGAAAAATTATGGATGTCCGTTACTGGGAAAGAGATAAACCTCTTATGCCCGAATATGATATAATTTGTTATATCTCCCAACGTGTGTAGCAACTCACAAGTAGGTATCGACTGGATGCGCAACAAATCCTTTATCATTTTCAGATACATTCCGAAGTTGAAAACTTCTACCGCGTGGCCAGCCAGGTGATGCCTGTCGCCTACGCGGCCGTCAGGGCTCAAGTACTGTTCGGTCATCAGCTCTAGATTTTATTTCTCTGTAATGACAAACCAATACTAACTTGTTCTGTAGCCTGTACTAATGACCACTGCAAAATATGTCTTGGACGTGCGTTTCACACATCTACATATCTTCAGTGTTACTATTTTGGCAGAATTAGAATTGATGTAACCGAAAATGAAGGGTGGTTACACTAGTTCTTAGTGTCAATGTGTGAAGTCAATAAATACTGTTCAGCGCATCTGGACACTTAGAAATTTGTAAAATATGGCTCGAAATGGTTTGTAGCAATAAAATACATTCATTAATTAAACGAAAGAATAGATGCTGTTCTTTATAATCGCCATTAATTTTTGGACTGTGTGACTCAACTTCATGTGAAGGGCATTTCAATACTATTTTAGTAGAGTAATCTTGTCACCCACAGGTGATCTATTTCTTTAGTCTAAAATTAAAGATAACAGACCCAGGTCTCAAGAGTTTATTATTTAGGATAATGTTTAGTTTCTGATATTCTTGTTGTTTCTTGTAGCATTTTATAATTCTTGATGTTTAAGGGAGAAAACATGATTGTTTGTTTAACTTATATTGTATGAATACGCATGTCTCAAATGAAGTCATTTTGTGTGTGACAAACTAACGGATTGCTTGAATTTCCTAGATTATGCTGTGGTAGAGTAACAATTAAAAGACCAGTGGGAAGTGAATTTCATTCATATGGCTTACGACTTGAGTAAATGTATAATTCTTAACATTAAAGTCCAATTTCTTGTTTTTCGTAGTCTCTGAAAGCATTCGGTGGCTTTATGTAAAAAACATAGTTTTAATGTCAATAACGTCGTTAATATTACTTCTCGGGTGTGAAGAGATGTAGCTGATTGACTAAAGTACCTGAGTTTGAGTCAGTTGGGCCTCAGTTCGAAACCCACTCTACCTACTTCAGTTTGGGTGAATCAGTAGTATCACCAGCCCTCAGGCAATAAATGTGGCTCCTATCCTGGTACACAAAAGATGTTTTGGGTAACTAATTTCAAATAGTCTGATTTGATTGCAGAAATTGGTATGCACAAGAGTCAAGGATTTATTTAGTACTTTATAATGACTGTTTACATCCAGTGTTTTTTAATTGAATCATATATGAAACTGCTGTTAATGATTTGCTTTTTTTTATAGGATCCTATTCATAAATTTCAATACTGGCCACGTTATGTGTGCCGTTTAATTAGAATGCGACCCGTTTATCGAAAAGAATTGTTGGGCTGGCGTTTTCAAACGGATCACATGTATCAAACAGGTGATTCACTACCTAATGAAGTAAGTACTTATTGATAAGAACACCAAACTTGAGGGCTTTTTATATCTCTATCAGTATGTAATTTCCATAGTTATAATCGTGAGTCAATTCTTAGTTAGTAAGCTAGACAGTAGCCATCGCCTCCCCCGACGAGCATTACTAGCTGATATAGGTGCAGGTTGGAAAAGAGTAAGTGGTGGCCAAATAAAAACATGGCATCAATCCATGAAATCCCTGACAGTTAAACTGAGTCAGGTAGGGAGATGCAGACTTCCGGGTTGGGGGCCTCGGGACTCTAAGAATCAATGGCTGGAGACAATAGGTGACATGGCTCAAAATCGTTGTCAGTGGCGCAGATGTATTCAGTCTCTGTAATCTTTCATGTTCCTTTCTACCATTACTCATTATGTTTCACTCTTATACTTATCTAAATTCTATTGATTCTCTTCTCTCATTTTCCTGTCTACCTTTGTGTGCTATTTGGAACGTGGCAACTCGAACTGCTGCACTTCGGTGCCAAGTTCTATGTTGAATCCAGCAGCAGCAGCAAGCTAGACAGTTCACTACTGCGATTTTTGAAATTTACGTTGTGTGTTAAGTAATCTAATCAGTAAGCAAAGCCTAATCTACATTTTGCGTAGGCGCATATTTTATGTCTAGTTGTGTCTGTAGGATTGTGAAGATTTATTATCTCCCAGGTAATATGAATTTCTTTTGTTTAATATCGAAACCAAAGACTTCATCCTGGAGTGAATAGAAAATGTTTGCAATTCATAATAAATCAATGACACAAATTGACTGATATATACGAAATTCATCCGTTGAACTATTGGAAAAAGTAAAAAAAAACAAGTAATTCCTTAGTTCTCTATAGTCTCACTAAGTTTTTTATATGTAAATGCGGTGATGATGATTGTAATCGTTGAAATTGAACTGGCAACGGATTTAAGACAACCGGTTATAACCGGTCATCAATATGATACTTTACCAGGTAAATCGTACTATTTTTATTTTGGTTACACGATTTCATCATCAGCTGACATTGGTTAGAGAAGCATTGGAAAACCTGGGAGTACTAGACAGCTGTTTCGTACTAGTTCGGGACTCTTCATCAGTACGCACTCACCGGGGTTCGAACCTAGGACCTTCTGGTTATAAGGCGAGCTTGTTGACCATTAAGCCACTGTGATCCGATCCAATGGCCCGTGGATTCTAACTTCTGCCAATTCACGATATAGCGCAACCGCTAGCCAATGTCTTCGGCGAGTATTTGTCCTCACACCCGACCTGCTGCACCCTACTGGTCACGACTTCCCACTTGAACCCCAGGTAACTACCTACCTGAATGGGGCCAGTCTCTAATGAGCATCTCATTGATATTCAAGTATTGGTTTGTAGGGATTTGGTTGATTGGTTCCCAATCAACCAATCAACTGGACATGGACTTAATCATACCTTTAGAGCTGTTTATTCTATGAGAGCAATGTGTTTGGTAGTCTGAATGAAATTGAAAGCTAGATGTTGATAACTGATTATGCATGAATTTTGAACTTTCCCATGAAAGGAAAATTTCATAAATAAATGAATTGGGGAAGATAACTTGTTCTTTAAATTGTTTGTGAAAATAGGCAACTCCTTCGCCTGCATAGCATAACATAATGAAGCTTGGTTCCGGTAACATAACACCGCAACTATCGGAATATACGTATTTTCATTCCAGTAGTCAACCTCAGCTCATACATCAGTTATTTTTTGTAGAGTTAACTATAATTTGGAGGTCTTAACATTTTTCGTTTAAATTATTGCTTCACGTCTTGCTAAGCAATAAAAAAGATAAGTTAAATAATTAACTTTACATAGTAAATATATTTTTAAGATAATAGATATTTTGTGTGTATGTGATATTGCTTTCAGTCGAGGGAAGAAAAATTTCTTCCAGTATGGCACTTTTCTGAAAAAGCTCCTTGGAATATTGCCAACCGCTTATCAGAGTTTCCATATCCTAATTTAACTTGGTGTGTTATTCATGAAGATGGCCGAAAAGAGGCACGAAAATTACGACCTTTGCCACCAGAGGATCAATTAATTTTCAAGGGTGATCGTGTCCGAGTACTTGTTGGACCTCATAAAGGAAGAGTAAGTCCTGTTATTCTGGTTTCCTAAATGCTTAAGTATGGTTCCATCCATTCATAAATGTATTCTGGCTCAAGTAGAAACCTGTATTAGTCAACCATACTACATACTTGAATAATGCAATGCGAACAGCTTTTACAGGATGAGATGAATTCGTTTTATTTCACAGGATTTTCGTCAGCTATATACAAACTGAACAATAAATTATATTAACAATGAATATAAAGTAATTTAAACATACTTTAAGTGAATAGCCGGTTCATTTTATTAGAGGAGAATAATAACATGCCGAAAACAAGGATGTAAAAGGTGTACAAGAAGTTAGAATAATCAATTTGAGAAACCATCGCCAGTTTTTTTTCTGAATATCTCAAAATCGTTAGTTACGGGACAGACCTACGAGAAATGTACAGAAAACCTAGATAAATATGTTTACAACTTTTCAAACACTCAATTAAACCAACTTCAAAAGGAGCTCTTTCTGTTGAACTCCAGTTACATATTCTGTAAAAGACTGGCAGAGTAGACGGAATCTCAGTTCAGGAATTTATTTCACCAATTCAGCAATCTCCAACACACTGATGAAGATAAAAAAAGGATGGTTAAAATCCGAATTGGTATATATTGCTAACCAGCACTATGTGTCTGTACTTCCTCAATCTAAACCTCCCACTCAAGAGCATCAATCAGCCTTAAAAGAATTAAGAAACAATAAAAGTACTGGTGTATTTTGACCCAACAAGAGTTCAAGGTTGATGACAGTGAATACAGAAGACTACATCTCGAAAATGAATAAAGGAAAAGAGGGATCACAAAAGAGCTTATGAAACTCCTGAAAACTAAACTTGAAAGACAGTAAAGTGCGTAGCGAACTCAGACTCAAAGGATCTGTCTTACCTTTTATGTAGGGAACACCGAAAATACATAAGGATAACATACCGATGAGACCTATCCTGTTTATGATCACTTCATCTTCCTCCCAACTTTCTCTTTGGTTAGCACAGAAGCTAGAAAATGTTCGGGAAAAATTATCGGAATACACTTTTAGTGACTCGTTTAATTTTGTTTTAAAAAATGGAAGAAATTAATATATCCAGGAAATTTATGACATACAGTCTGTGTTTACGAGCATTCCTCTTCAAGAAACGATAGATATTATCTGTTAACACTTAGAAAATATCCCACTACCGACGGCTGCTACGCCGTATCGCCTGCTTCTATGTAACTGAGATGTTCAATTCAAATTTTAAGTGTTTTATGGGTAAGTGGATGGAGTAGCAATGGGGAGTCCAGCAGATTCATGTCCCATCTAGGTAATGCTACCTTGAAATCTGCACTCACATCGAGTGCATTTCATCCAAGATATTCAGCGACACATCTGCATTAAAGTTGGTTTCCTGCTACCATTTTCAACTCGTTCCATGAATTCGGACAAACATGCATTTCTCATTCACATGATGTTTTCCATTCCACCCTTGGACGCTCAACCCATTTCTTCTTGTTAGGGTTCCACTCAAGGATCTGATATGTGATGTCACTTGAACATTTCCTCAGCGTAGATCAAATTCACCTCAATTTTCTTCCGCATGTATGTTGGGCGATATGTTCTTGTTTGGTTCGTTGCCAAAGTTTCGTGTTGCTAATCATTTCTCGTTATCTGATTTTCAGTATGTAGCAAGTGCAGCTATTGATAAAAGTCTGTAGCCTGTTAGAAATTCTCTTGGTGATGCCCCAAGTCTCTGAACTGTAATGGAAGCACTGATTCGACATAAGTGTTGGAAAACTGAATGTTTCATTTCATGCTGAGTGCAGCGAATTCCCACTCTGATCTCAAAGTAGAGAGTGCCTATCTTGCTTTTTCGATCCTGCTTTTGATATCTTCGTCCGTGCCAAATGCCTGTACTTGAAAGGATGCTGTCTAGATAAGTGAAGGAAGTGACCTTGTCCAGATTTCTTCTGTTGATATTGATTGGTGCTTGTTGTGGTTGGTTATTTTCAGCACCTCCGTCTTTTCTATGTTCACGTGAAGTCCTGTCTTCACTGCTTCAGGTGCAAACATGTATGTCTTCGAGTTTGTGTGACATTAGACATAAGTGGTCTGCGAAGTTCAATCCTTCTAGAGTCTTCCTGTTGAACCAACGTATTCCTCTCTTCTTTCTCCCTACGGCCTGCTGCGTGATCTAGTCCACCACAACCAGGGATGTCCTCGGTGACAGCTGACAGCCTTGTCTCTCTCCTATATTTGCTTCAAAGGATTCTCTGAGTTTTCCTTTGTGAATCACTTAACATCATCATATAGATGTTGAATGAGGTTGATAAAGTTTTTGAGTACTCTGTAATGTCGAAGCAGCTTCCAAGTTACTTCGCTGTCACCGCTGTCGAAATCCTTTTGAAAGTTGATGATGTAGAGATCTGACTTCCATTCCATGCTCTGTTCAATGATGATACGTAGCGTTGCAGTTCGGTCAACAGATGATTTGCTTATCCTGAATCTAGCTTGTTCCAGTTAGAGTTTGGCATCCCGAGCATCTCTTTCGCTTGGCTTGGAATGGAGTAAGATTCCGCACCACCTTTTGCAAAGGCCTAAGTAGCCCTTTCTTGGAAGTTTGGCAAGGTAGCCTTTCTTCCAATCACTAGGTACTTTTCCTTGCTTCCAGGCTTTCTGCAATAGTAGGATGAGGATATCCATTCAGGTATCTGGGCCACTTTTTAGCGCCTTCGGAGGAATTCCGAATGGTTCTGTTACTTTCTTGGCTTTCATTAACTTTATGGCATTCGAGACTTCTGATTTTGTCGAAGTATTGGTGTTCACCGGCCTTCCTATGCATGGTATTAGTGGTATTTTTGGACGAGTTGCAGGTTATGGTTGGTTCAACAGTCCTTTGAATAATCAGCTCATTGTTTTCTTTGCTTCCCCGTTTTGGTAATTTGGTTATCTTCACTATATTTCATTGGTTCCATCTTCGTTGATCTCTTCTAGGATAGTGACCTGGTTATGTGGTGTAGTGATCTGAACTCCCTCGCATTTGTGGCCTGTTCTGCTACAGTTACCATTGTGCAGAAACGTCTTTTTTCTCTCTTAGCACTCTTCTTTACTTCTTTACTCTGTGTATTGTACATTAAGCTCTTTTCGTTGACAATCTCTGCACTGCTTCTTCTGTTTCACCATCCCTCTGTCCTCTGTTAGCTTCCATGTGTCCTCAGAGAGTTATTCCTATTGTTGCCTCTTCTTCCTTACTAAAAGGACTATACAAGTTTCCTCCAAAATCCAGCGTTTTTCCACACAGATTTCCTCAGTGTCATTTCGTTTCTCCGACTCCAGCGAAGTATAAGTTCCTTTTTTATATTTTTGTGTTCATTGAGGTTTCTGTAGCGATTGGGTTGATTTTCCGCACTGACGTCGCTAGCCGCACACACAACTGTCCTTCTTTTTTTTAACTTAGGACCGGCTGCTAAACTAGTGGACTAGTAAACGGAATGAAGTCCTACCCTTATGTTAATTGAGAAATAATTTTGTTGGTTTTCTGCATATTTGCTTACCTCATCAACTAACTGAATTTTGTTCCGAAAATCCCTTAGTTCTGCAATTGTGTTGATAATATTCTTCTTCAGAGGATATCAAATAGACTCTTAATATTATAAAAATGCATTTAGTATAAACAAGCTCTGACTTTATCACATAATTCTTTTTCTAAATTGAGCGAAGAATATTCATTTCCATAATTTCCTCTTCTCGCTGTACAATTATATATATGTTTATACATAGAATATTCTTGAATAGTCGTCATTAACAATATGTTTTTAAATACCGTCGATTTGTTAAGTAAAACCAATGGAATTACGGACGCATAAATTATTATAAGCATAAAAATGTAACAGCAAATGCAGTATCAAATAAAATTAAGGAAATTTCCACAACAAACTGAGGATCACCAAAACCTTGATGACCAAGGTAAGGACAGTGTCTGAACCAACTTCTTTTGGATACATAAGTTAGGTTTCTTAATGTGATCCCAACAGCCTCAGTAGTATGTAGTAGATGAACTCTTGAGGTAAAATTAAGATTATTTGGTATATATTAGATGACTTTGAAGGTTTTGTTTGCATCAATTTTGTGTTCTGTATCTACGAGATGAGACAGAATAGAACTATGAATGGACTTTGTTTCTCCATTACGTAACTATGCAGGATGGTATTCGAAAATCCGATGATAAACATGCCTAATTGTACGGCCTATGTTCTGAGTCTCCTTGAGCGTATAGCAGACTTATCATATGTTTTAATGCAAGTGTTTAAGAAATTAAAATAAAGTGGATTCCCATCGTAGTACACCTACACTCTCCGGTAGTGACTTACTTTATCATCACATATTTCATACAAACAGAAATCAATCATTTTCTGTTAGTTTAACTTTATTATGTTTCTTTTCAGACCGGTATAGTATCATCTGTTTTAAAAATGAGGCGCCTGGTATATGTCGATGGACTGAACTATCGTATCACTAAATCCCCATACCAAAACAGCTTAAAACTCAGTGAAGACCCTCTGGATATGGATACTGAGGTGAGCCACACGTAGCTTTTATTTTGGAAAACTTTTATTTTAATTTCGCAAATTCTTTTCATAAATACAATTGAAAACCTTCATCTTATACAGGAAAAAATGTAGACAATTTTGCGTATGAAAATCGCAACTAGCAACTCGTTATTCATAAATATATTGACAGAGAATCGATTCATTTGGATTTTTTTTCACCTTAGATTGATACATTTCGGAAAAGTGTTGAACAGCATACAAGACTTTCGTTAGTTTTTGGAAAAGGCGGAAGTCCCCATGCAATGCAGTCAAGTGTTATCTGTATTTGTGTCCGACTGTAAACACTAGCTATTAAGCAGAAATGTAGAAGGTACATTTTTCGCTCAGTTGCTTGCGTTTTTGAGATAGTCATATACATCATATCTGTATGGTTAAATATATTGGTAAATTAATGACCAGCTTGAACTGAGAAGATGTTGAAAGCCAATTCATCATCCAGCTGTCCAGCATTTTGTGTTGTCATTATTTTCCCTTATCGAATGGTTCGTTTTTATTTTTATTACCACCAGGTTGCGCTGCTCGATCCGTCTAATAATGAACCTTGCAAATGCGCTTGGCGGTACACTGATGATGGTGATCGTGTTCGTGTCTCACTATATTCTGGTCACATAATACCTTTGCCGAACACATCTCATATTTTGGACGACCTAACCGACCCGAAAACAGTTGTTGACGGACCGAAAGATACTAGCGAATCAAGTGTATCGAATAAAACAGTACTTACAGATTCTGATATGCGCTTTGATGTAAGTGTATCGAAGCATTTAGGACTTGAGCATTCACCAGCTGAGCCAACGCCAACTTACTGGCATTGAGCATGGTTAACTGAGAACACTTTATTCAAATGTTTCTATACTTTCTTATCTATCATTCATCCTTTGTACAATCCTTTCTGAATAGTATAACAAGAAGATTTGTAATGACTTCATGCCTCCAAATTAATATCTGACTCAAGTTGAAGACCTTATTTCCTGGGTTGTTAGAATAATATACACTTTTCCCAGATGAAATTTCCTCAAACTATCCATAAAAGAAATGTATTGTTTGTAAGGTGGACAGAAGTATGTACAAACTTTCCCTGATTTTCTCGTAAACTTCTGGGTATTCTGGGAAACGTGCATCATTCTAGAAAAATTGTATTAGAATATGAATAAAGCAAGAACAACAGTGGTTTGTGCAGAATAATATGGTACCATCATTTATTTCGTTGGCTTCTCATCATCTGCTTACAGCCTAAATAAATTATGAGGTTTGCGTACAGAAAAGTTTTAACATACTTGCAAATTTTACATGTTGTCAGTTGACAAAAAGTTCCACAATAAGTGAACAGTGCTCAGAAAATTGAGCTTATATAGTTTTTACACAGGCAGTTCAAATACCAAACAAATCACAGTTGAAAAAACCTTGTCTTCATTCAACTAGATTTTAAAGGTGAAAACATTGCAGAAATGGTCAACAGAAGCCTGAGAACGTCACTAACCAGAGCCTATCCTGCAGCTAAGCTGGTTCCCGTCCATCGAACAACATGCTCTTTGGTGTAGTCAAAAGTCGATAGATACCCTTCTCGTGTTAACTCCAACTGTGTATACAAATTTACGTGTATCTGCGGGAGCAGTTACATTGGGAGAACGGAAAGAAGGGCACACCTCCGATTTTCTGAACATGTGCCAAAAAGCCTACGTCTGAAGGGAACAAACTCTTATAGTAGCGCTATTGCCAGACATCTTCTCGACACGGGTCATGAGGTGGAAATCGAGAAATCCTTTAAAATTATCAATAGACAAAGGAGTTCCATTCTCCTCAAGTTTGCCGAAGCAATTTCTATGAAACGCTTGAAACCAGATTTATGTGTTCAGAAAGAAGCAGTTATTAATCTTTCTTTGCCCTGGTAACTGAATGTCTTTATTCTCTCATCTGATTACGAATTCTTTGTCTTTAACCTCACCCCCTTTTATGATCTGTAATTTTGCTTGTCTTTTCTATGATTTGAGTTGAACTCAGTACATTGTTACCTAATTTATTAATCAATCTGTATCTAACGCATATTTCGTCTTTATTACGTAACTGCTTTACCATTATATGCATACATTTATTTTGTTTAAACTTGAACTGCCTGTGTAAAAACTATATAAGCGCAATTTTCTGAGCACTGTTCACTTATTGTGGAACTTTTTGTCAACTGACAACATGTAAAATTTGCAAGTATGTTAAAACTTTTCTGTACGCAAACCTCATAATTTATTTAGGCTGTAAGCAGATGATGAGAAGCCAACGAAATAAATGATGGTACCATATTATTCTGCACAAACCACTGTTGTTCTTGCTTTATTCAAATTCATCAAGGGGAATAAATGCATTATGTATTAGAATACGCTGTAAATAATAAATCGCAGCATGAAGAATTTGTGTTTACCTGAGCAAATATTTTATGGATTAAGAGGCCTTGAGTGTAGCAGAGATATTCTTTGTCGTCCATGGACTGACAGACATTGACTTTTGATTGTGTTTTAGCTGCAATAGGAACGCAGCAATCATGGATGCATTTCAGGGTTTTTTATATTGATCAGATCATAATCGCATGAAAATAAGGTACAGAACTTGGCGAAATTGATTTGATATAACTTGGTAAATCAGTCTGGTGAAATAGTCATCCCTTTTTCATCTGCATAGGTCTTAATTGAAGTGATTATTGTTTCAGTGTTTGTGAGAAGACTTTAGATCATCAAGCGGTCAACACATCTTTGATTGTAGTTTGGTTTAGTTCATGTAGCGCCATGTTCCTTGGACATAGTGAGTGCCGTGTTGTTTTTAAAAGAAGGGGATCGACTGGCGGTCAGTCAGTTTTTTGACAGCGTACTAAGGATTCTGTTTAAGTGCTGTATCCTGGAACCATGTACTTTCATGGCATCAGTGTCTTCGTCGTTGTTTTTGTCTGACCGCTTCAGTTGTTATTCTCTCTCACTTCAATTTGTTGATGTTCTTGTTATCTGCCTTTGTTTTAGAGTTCCTGCTGTTTGCTTTATCTAGTTTCACACAAGTTTCTTTGTTGACATTTCCCCATATATCTCATATTAGTTGTTTTGTAGCTATGCACACTTTGCATGTGTCTCTCATCATCCACTTATCCTTCCTATTATATCCTGGTGTTTTTGTGCCTAATATTTATATTTCTAAATAATTTTCGCATCATGACGTAATTAAAGTCGCTCACTTATTCGTATTATGCTGAGCAATATTTTAATTTTCCCTTTTTCTATGGAATTTTCCTTTGAATTCCCATTAGTAAACAGGAAATGAAGTGTTAATTATATTCTGCATACTGTCAACGGTTTAATGCATATCAAAGTTCAAGCTTTGAAGTTTTGTTCAGTGTCCAAATGTCCTCAAATTTCCTTCTCGATTAGATAGGTCAGTTGAGTGGTTTTTATGAGAACTACTATCACCAGCTACTCTCTGCTTCATTAACATTTATCTCCTGTTTTATGGACTCTGGACTTTCCAAAAGAAGTTAGCACCGTCTTGTTTCGTGAAGTACGTGTAGGAAGTCACCTCGTATTCAAGCAACAACAGCCTCTACAAACTCAGAGCTTAGCAAAATTATGATCTCAAAGTAGCGAGAGATAGGCAGTCTGTAGATTTTTAGAGTACTTCATTAACTTAATATTACCGTAGACAAACGATGATTGAAACATATATGCAGTTTGTGCGTCGGTGACACAGTGGTTAGGACTCTCGCCGACCATGCACATGGTTCGGGGTTCGATCCCCTGCCGATGCACACCCGATATCTATGGTCGGTCTGCAAAACTTGGGCTACCGATATCCATGCTGAAAATTCCATACTTGTACTGAAAATACGGTGTGGCATCAAGCTGCAATAAAAATTTAAATAAAGAGATTCAAAGGGCGAGCGGAAAATGTAGGGTCTAGTAACTTCTAGGAGACTGCATAGTATATAACAATTCTGATCGTGTTTACTTTTTCGTCCCAACTAGAAATAGCGTTCGTTGTTGTTATGCGACCACCTGTACTGCTAGATATATGTACTAGGTCCAAGGCTTCCTACCAATTTCCCCCAACCATCTAATATCATCAAATCAATTTGCACCGTGATGGAGAGCTACTTAGAATGGTGGCCACATTGCAAACCTAACTGATGGAATTCAGTCTGCACCAAAGAAAGGACTAGACACACCACACTAGTTACTAGTATCCAATCAAAAGTATCCCATACATTGCTACAGGAGGTCAATCGCGAACCCGAATAGCACAGTGGCGATTTCTGTTACTGCAGCACTACGTGACGTGGTTTCGAATCTCAGAGGCAACATTAGTTCCTTCGAAGTTGCAGATACGCTGTAAACGAATGTGAACATTGAACGTTAGTTCAGTGGCCTTGGTCGCCATTGGCGGGCAACTCGAAGGCGCGAATGATTCGATCGTGTACAAGTTGGAAGAATACGAATAAAAGTACAGTACATTCCTTGTAAAACATTTGTTTATAGACTTTGTATCAATATCGATTTTAATTGTCGAGCAATACAAGTTATTGCAAGTACTGGTGTCTTGGAGTAAAAGTCGATGATCGGTCATAGTAATTATCGATTCGGAGCGTCTTCGCAAATAATAGGAACTTAGGGTTAAGTTCCTTGACAGTTTTGATTCTTCTGTTCGTTTTCTGGAGCGCCTTCTGGAACTCTTTTGGAGAGTACTTACTTAGTCTTCCGCCAGCATCTTTGGACACGGATTATCACAACGCAATTTGGATCTTTGGATGATGCCTGGGCCAAAGAAGGGACGTGGCGCTTTGGAAGCAGGCAGAGAGTGCTGAGTTGCTTGATATTTGCGATGATGTGTCTGATGCTCAGCACGATAAGCTTGACGTTCATGTTTCGCCGTCTAGTGATAGTAGGGATTTCAAGCTACCAAAGTTTGAGCCTGGGTATTTCGATGGAAACCGAGCCAAATATCCAGTTTGTCAAAAATTTCAAAGTTATGTTGAGTGGTTTTGTTATAAATGACGGAATGAAGTTGACGTATTTGTTGAGGTATTGCACTGTTGTTGCTGCAAGAGCTATGCAGTGCTGCAAGTTTATGCTCCCATAGGAAGGTTTGGGAGGCCATTTATGATATCTCTTGGTGTTTTTGAGACCGTTAAGGGTAATGGTGCGCAGTTAAACGATAACTCCGAGGAACTCGCTGAGTTTTTGGATAGTTTGATGGTGTACAGAAATACTCTCGTTTCTCTTACATGTATGGATGAGTTGAACTCAGGCTCTGTTCTCGAGGCAATCGCTGAGAGATTACCAGTTCGCCTACGAAGAATGTTCATAAAAATCAGCTCCCGTTTAGAAGAGGATGGCTTAGAGTCCGGGTTAGATGATATTGTGAGACTAGTAAAAGACAGTGTCAACCAAGCGATGCGCAAGGTTGCCAGCATTTTGTATCCAACAGTAGAATGTAAGAAATCAGTGAATATAAAGACGTCACTTGTAGTGAATGCACGAAGCACGACGACTGAGGAAGAGTGTATCATTTGGCGAAACACGCACCAACTTACTGATCGTTTCATTCCGACGTCTCCTGTAGAAATGTTGGGAATGGCAAAGCAGAAGCGGTTGTGTTTTAGTTGCTTGAAGGTGGTACACACAAGGTTGAACTGTAAGGCAACAGACAGAGGAGGTAGCGGTTCAACAGATCTGCATCCACTTTCGAGGATAGTAAGCGAACCGGCGAACTCTGTTAACTGTAACAGCACCTTTAGACCCCATGACACCCCACGAGTTTATTTGGGAGTATTACCAATTAAAGTGAGAGGACCAAAATCATCGGTGCACTGTTGGATAATTGATTAGACGTCAAATTGTGAGATGTTCAGCTAGCTGACCAATTAGGCACGAAGGGTATTAAAGAACCCTTAGTAATGAATACTTTCAACTCTTCGGACAGGTTAACGAGTGAACGAGTCTCCTCTTAGTTAGACTCCTTGTTGGCAGGGGAATCCATTAAGGTTGCAACTGCGTACATTACCCTCAATCTGAAACTTGGTGAGGCCAAGATGCCCATTCGTGAAGTTATTATGAATAAAAGACATCCGTCCGATATAGTGTTCCTTGTTTTGCAAGATATAAAGGTGAAATTACTTGTTGGATGCAATCTACCGTCTGCACACAAGGTACTAGAAGAAAGGTATGGAGATAAGGAGGATCTATACGCTACGAAA
The DNA here is from genome assembly GCA_944472155.2 of Trichobilharzia szidati. Classification (NCBI taxonomy): domain Eukaryota; kingdom Metazoa; phylum Platyhelminthes; class Trematoda; order Strigeidida; family Schistosomatidae; genus Trichobilharzia; species Trichobilharzia szidati. The sequence continues at coordinate 129,925,257 of OX235271.1, forward strand.
ACTCCTCTTGGGGGACTATAAGGGGGTCTCTGTCGAACGCCAGAGTATCATCCCTGGTTACTGACAATGATGTGAGTATAGAACGTACGGTTCGTGATATGTATGACAAGGAATTCCACGACAACAGTTCTGTGGAAAGAGGACGGTCTGTCGAAGATAAGAAGGGGAACTGTGAAGCAGTGGACAAGTTTAGCGGTAAGCTAGATGTGAAGTCAGAGTCATCAAGTTCTCACTCCGAATCGTGTGACGAGGACGATGCGGTGAAGAAGCCTGCAGCTTCAACTGATAAGCCATTGTTGAATGGCGTGTTACAGACGACACCGCAGTTTGTGGAGAAGATAAGGGTTACAATTTCAGAGTTCAGTTCCGACTCCACAAATTTACAAGGTTTTACTAGGTAGAGTAAAGGTATGAAACCATAAGGATTCGTGAGGAAGAACCCAAGTCATCTACTGCTGTTATTAAAGAGGTTGAAATGAAGTCGACCATATAAACTACCGTAAAGTGAATATTCGTGATAATGATCATGATCGTGCACATCTGTCTTTGTCTGATCCTGATGAGATGAATGGAATGCCTACTACTAGTGAGTTGAAAAAAGGTTCTGTACAAACTAAACTTGAAGTAGAATTAAAGGTGGATGCGGTTGCAGAAGGTATGGATACTCGCGAGACCGTCAGTTTAAATGATCAGCGTGTAGACTACCTATAAACAGATGCCAATGCTAAACTGGAGCTAATCATCAAGTTTAGCAGTGGTGATAATCCTGCGGTTAGACAACTTTCTAAAGGTCGAACAACAACAGCTTCTGATGCATTGCTAAGTTCATCAACTTGCATCATTCAGTATTCGTTTGTGTTGTCATCCACAGTGAAATCGACGTCCATGAACACATGTGTCTTATGCTGGGATTATGCTGGTATCGGTCCGTTTGTAAGGATGAAAGTCAAAGGCCAGTTTAGTGACGATAAGCCAACTGTTAGACTGACTTGCACGAATAAAGGTATTTCAGGTTTCAAACTACTGTTTGAATGTTATTATCTTTGGTGCAAATTACTCTGTGCTTTCGCTTGGTTGGTCAGATACGTCGTATGTTTGTCAGTCATCTATATTCCACGATTCAATGTCATGGGGGTGTTACCATTCAGAGTTGATGATATAGATGATAGAAGGAGGTCAGCAAATGAACTCACCGGCGATTTTCCAACTTAGAGCGTCAACCTGAGAAGGGTTTTAGGCGTACTGCTGTAAGTCCTACAGTTATTCAAGAGTAGTACGTCGAAGCGCAGTCCATCTTACTTGGTGTGTTGTTTTTGTACATGTGTTCATGTTGTATATATTGATTTGGTATCACCTCCCATCCATCTGTTGGTTAATTTTGTTTGTGTTCGGACCTCTTTCTACTTGGATCATCAACCTGAGAGGGAATGTATTATTATTATTTTATTATAGCTTGATTCCACACACTACTTTGGTATAAGTATGAAATTTTCAGCATGTGATATCGGTAGCCCAAATTTAGCAGGTCGACCATAGATATCAGGTGTGCGTCGGCGGGGAATCGAACCTCGGACCATGTGCATGGTCGGCGAGAGTCCTAGCCGCTGTGCCACCGACGCAGAGGCCTACTACTGTAAGTCCTACAATTCTTCAAAGGTAGCTCGTCAAGACATAACCCACAACATTTGATGTATTGATTGTACATACATTTGTGTTAATTAATTGAGTTGGTTTCTAATTCATCTAACTGTTGGTTAATTTTATAGTTGTTGCATTGTATGAATCATCTTGTTATGTTATTGTAAGTACTTCCGAAGTCGTTTCTAGTCTCCTACAATTGTGAACGTATCGAGTGGTGTTAGAGATTTGATATTCCAGGGAGGGAGAGAGTGCCAGAGTGACATGAAGCAACCAACACCCCGAGGACCAGATCAGTGGTGGTATTGTCGACAGAGAGCGAATGAAGTTCCGATCACTGAGGAGATCCCACACTCTGGGGAGACGTACTGGCGCGATGTAGTATGCTTGTTGTGTGTTTGAGCTTTTTTGTCTTGTTTCCCGTTTTAGCCTAGTCCCAGTTAGCCCAGGTTCCCGCGTTGGCAGTTCAGTTCAATGTTATCGCCATGATGGAAAAAAGGATGGACACTTTCTTGCCAGAGAGTGGTAATGAATGTGAACATTGAACGTTAGTTCAGTGGCCTTGGTCGCCATTGGCGGGCAACTCGAAGGCGCGAATGATTCGATCGTGTACAAGTTGGAAGAATACGAATAAAAGTACAGTACATTCCTTGTAAAACATTTGTTTATAGACTTTGTATCAATATCGATTTTAATTGTCGAGCAATACAAGTTATTGCAAGTACTGGTGTCTTGGAGTAAAAGTCGATGATCGGTCATAGTAATTATCGATTCGGAGCGTCTTCGCAAATAATAGGAACTTAGGTTAAGTTCCTCGACATGCGCCTTGCTGCTAATTGCTTCCAACTACCTAATACATTCTCATTTTTGTGGATCGGGGAAGCCATTTCAAAGGAACCATCATTACCATAAATTAAATATGTAATTAGACCAAAAATATGCACAGGCGTATTCTTCAGAACACTGATATTTTGGACAAAATTAAAGACACTCAACGGGTAAAGAATTTTTTAATATTATTAGCCTACGGCATTCACCACTCAATACTGACTTTAATTGTTTTAGTCGACACGCTTATTTGAATGGTAGCTATAAACCATCCCCGCCATTTGACATAGTGTTGAGATACGTTAGTCGTTTTGTGCATGACTCCTAGCTAGTTAAACAATCATTTTGGCACTACAATTTTGTCGCGAAATATATTTTGTATACTAAATGATCAACTTGGTGTTTTGATTTGCCCTTTTTCTATGCATAACTTATGCTGTATGAGTTGTCGGTGTGAGAACCTGCGTTAGTATACGTCGTACTTTTCATAACTGTCAACACGCCTTCATCCAATAGAACATGATGTTGATAAAGTTGTTTTGTGGGAATATTACAGTGCAGTGCACACTAAAACCAAAAATTAACTATAGATGCGCATTATTTAAACTGCATTTTACAAATGATCTGTGTGGTAAGTTATTTTTAAATTCGTGAAATCGCTCATGCGATTAAAGATAATATGCAGTAAGGAACCATAATAATGTGGAAAAAGCTTCGATAAATTATGAAATGAACCATGCTGATGATGAAAACTAAACGTAGTAAAAGTCATTAGGATTTCGAGAGGAGGCTTCATCGTGTTTCAATTATTTTATAACTATTGGCAGTATATTAAATGTATGTGTATTTATTCCTGTCTACGCAGAAACATATCAGTCTTACGGGCATCGATAAGCTTCTTTTTCAATTACAAATCTGCTTACTAATCGTATATGTAATTTATCATATTGATTATGCCTGTAAACTGGCGTCCCTCACGTACAAAATGAGAATATATTATTAGAATAATCCTCCTACATAAAGCAGCTTTATACGGCATCGAATATTATTCTTGATTTATAGTCAGATAGTGCGCCAATTTAAAGCGAGTAGTATTGTTGCATCACTTCCCCAGCAGTGGGATCGTAAGGTACCATTAGAAGTGAATTGTTTTCCAGGCAGATTTGTTTTAACGCACCAGCAGGATGATAATTCTCCTAATTCAGCCATTTATGGTGGCATGGTAGCCTTCGGATGTAAATTGATTAAGTTGTGGAAAACCGTTTGCATACCAGTCTCAGCTGCACTTTAGATCACAGATACTGCTCGTAAACAGTGGTATTCACTGTCCTCATATTGTGACATGAGAGTTCTTAATGATGTTGATTTATTATGAGCCAATGCCCTGGAGAATTATGTGGTTTGTGTGCATAGGTGGCTTCATGTTCTGGCTAACCTCAAGTTTACCGCATGTATGTGAAACTTCCACTAAAAGGCAAGTAGAAGAGATGGCACAGGCAATAAGGTACCAGAAGTAAACGTTTGTGGAAATGATTAGAATTCCAGTGTCAGTATATAATAATGCTTATATTTATTGCAAACTGCCCTCTAGTGAACATTTTGATGATATTCTCTTAGTCATCTTACACGTCTATGCAACTAGTTTGTTTATGCAGAATAATCAGTGACGTTCTACGCGTTCTTCAGACACTTAAATTCCCTAACATTTGATTCGTTCTAGAAACAAACGGTGCATTCTTATTGTTTGTGTAGTTAGTTGAATAGAACAGTCTTTATAGAGAGCGCCTGAAGCTTTTAACTGAGGTGTAGGTTCTTGTTTCCTGGAGCAAATAGTTCCATATTTCGGAATAAACGACCGCGAATTAGTTTTCACAGGGAGGTGATTTAAAAGGGTTTATTGCTACTGCACATGTTTGGTTACGCAGATCTTAACAGCCTTTTGGTGGGAATTGTGTGTTCTCACTATATGAGAAATGGGACTTGTGTAAGAACCTATGCAGGAATATTACGTTTGATATCAAAAAAGCCTTCAATTAGTTTTCACACAAAAGACTAATCCTTAAGCTAGTCTTGCGGGTTGCAGGAAATCATTGTTGCATAATCTTTCGGGATACAGAGTTGCATTCTTTTACCAGAGAGTAATAAACCCAAGCTGTTTCAAATCCAAGACAAAATCAAACTGTTCCAAATATAATTATATTGATAACGGAATGTTGAAGAACTGTTAGATTGTTGTTCTATCTAACAAAATGTAACAGATATTCATGAATAAAACACCTGAACCCAAAATTAGCTCGCAATAACAAAATGACAATTTAAAAAAGAAATATGCAACAGTTCTGTGCAGCGCAAGAGGTCGGGTTAACATAAAATGTTATATAAGGCACAACTTCAGTTCTGAAAGATGGAAACATAAGACAACTCTCCTCTCTAAAAGAATGTTAGTTCCTTACCCAAACAGTCAATTAAATAATATTTGCACTATTAATGTGTCATGACGCACCAAACTGGAGATAAAGGGGATTTACTGACAAACCACCTGCACTCTTCATACCTATAGAAGCAATCCTTGCGCAAATACAAGCCCGACCAACGCACACTGCCCTTGGTTACGGAAATTACACCAGTACGCCTGGCAATCCGTTAATCTAGCTGGTTATTTTAGGTATCATAGACTTACACTAGTATGCAAAGTTGCCACTCTGATGCAGTCATATTTTCGTTGGCTTCCAAGAGACACACCTTACTGAAGTCTCTTATCCGTTTTCACCTCCATTTGTCTAGCTAAGCCATCTTTACTGAGCAGCACCCATTGCACAAGCCTGAGTGGACGTTAAATTTTCCCAGTAATATCTGATACTGCGATAACTAAACCTCCAGCCTGCAAATTCTTTCTTATTTCCATCCACTTTTGTTGCTGTTCTAATAGGGACGTATATTCCCTGGATCAACGTTTCCAAAACACGTCTGCTAAATAGTTCGCCTATTTCCACCTTGTGAAGGACTTACCACTGAGACAAGTTACACTATTACTTTACGAGTTGTCCCTTAGTAAAAGCAGCGTAGTAGGTGTTAATACTCAGATTTCGTCAGTTTCTCAGTACAGTGAAACTAGACGTTTGTTATACATTTGGTTTTATTATCGATAAAGTCATGCGGCTTTCATCAGTCAATGGCTGTTAATCAATTAGTTCGGCTAAAACCCTAGGTATAGTTCGAATCATACCTCGATGGCTTGCAGTCGTTGGGTTGAAGTGCCTATCTGTTCCTCTACTCAGTAAGGTAATATATTCTCTTGTTTCCTGTTCATTATTTATTTATTTATATATATTTCCTATCTATGTAGGACACACCAGTTGTACAATCATGGATAAGTATTATTTAAATTACATGAATTTGATTTATGGTGAAATTACATGGTTGCTGTCCTCTCTGACATCAGTTAGTGAGTACAATCTGATAGCTGGACGTTCAATGGAGCATATAAAGAGATATAGAATTAGTGTCTTCGCATTAACAAAAAAACCCAAGTATGTGTCGGATAAATTACAAATATTTGGGAAAAAATAAGGCCTGAAGTCAGTCCCTCCATACAACTTTGTTCTGTGCGGCATCCTATCTTGTTTTATGTTCAAATTTGGTATTAATCTAAAATGAGTGATTTATTTGTATGATTTTGACATCAATTTTATTGCAAGTAATACCAGATGTGAATTCAACTGAATGCAGATTAATATTGGTCATTGTAAGCAGATTTGTTTTACTGCACCCAAGTCACCCAGAGCTCGCCATTTGTCACTGCATGGTTGTTCCGTGCGAGTAAGTTGATTAACACGTAGAAAGCTATATAAAAGCCATTTTAGATCGTTGACAGTGCTTGTATAAGAGGCTGTACAGCGTCTTGTTATGGTGACAGTGGATTTCATCAAGGATGCTGAGCCATTACTAGCCAAACATTGAAGGATGACATATGAGTAAGTGACTTCAATTGTTTCTCAGCTTCAATCTGGATGTAGATCAATGCAACTTCTACTACAAGGCAAATACAACAGAACAGGCGAGCAGAAAAGTGTCAGAGGGCAGAGAAAAAGTATGTGGAGTGGGACATATATGTTTATATTCGTTGTACATTGTAATTTAGTGAACAAATATTTATTTCTACTAAGTCTTTTTATGCATCCATGCGTCTAGTTTATTTATAGTCTATGGAGAAGTAAAGGTATTTAAGCGCTTTTAGGTACTGTAGTAGACTAATAGTTGATTCTTTCTAGGAATAAATAGTTTACTTATATAACCAGTAGAGTGAAGCAGTATGTACAGAGAGCGTTTGAAACTTATAACCGTATTGCAGTTCCTGACTTCTAGGGGCAAATTGTTCCATATTTTAGAATACATGACTGTGAAGAAGTTTTCGCGGAGTGTTGAATTAAAGGATTTTATTGTCACTGTGCAAGTCTGGTTACGCAGATCGTAAGAGCCTTCTTGTGCGAATTGTATGCCCTTACTGTCTCAGAATGATATTTTGTGTAGGACCTTATAGAAGAATACTAGGTTTATAATTAGTCGTCTTGTCCAGTGTGGGTCAAGTTGTAGAATCATGCACCGTGAGATGTAGTCTTTCTTACATTCATAGCCAAGTAGTTTTGATGTAAAATATCGTTGGATACTTTCTATTCTTAGCTGTTCACGTGTGTGAGTGCTGCTAATAATAAATGGACAGTATTCTAGTAGTGGCCTCACACAGGTTTTGTACAGGATGAGGTTTGCTTCATTGTTGTGAAAGGTCCTGAGTATGCATCCTAACAGCATCCTCGACTTTCGAGTCTGTGATACCACTTGCTCAGAAAATGTTAGGTTACTCGAGTACCTCAGACCTAGGTCAACGACACTCTGGAGTCTGGTTAGGTTAGCCGATTGAAGCGTTAACTTCATGTCGACTGAGGGTGCACCGAAGCAGATCCAGCCACATTTTTAAGGTTAAATTGGAGGTTCCATAAAGACGACCAAGCAGTCACTTTATCTAGTTCTTTTTGTACAACATTCTGGAAGTACCCTAGGTCATCAGATTGGAATGTATAAGCTACTTTTAGGTCATCTGCAAAGATGAATGGTTTCCCATGAGATAAGCGAGCGCATATGTCGTTGGTATAGAGTAAATAGAAGGGGTCCAATGATTAGTTTAATAATTCACACATGTCTGTAGAATTTGTGCATAGTCTACCTTTGTCTATGAGGAGGGAAATGCCATGATATTTGCGATTCATTCGCTTCTTTAAGATTTCCGTGAGTGCATACACTCTAGCAGGACTGGCTACTGCTATGCGTTCTTCGTTTCTTATACGGAAATCTCCAGCTTGTGAGATGGAGCTAAGGGTGTTAATTATTAAACCTAGTGTGCCAAAGTCGTGGTGTTTGAAGTAACTTGTCGAGAGTCTCTTCAGTTTCGTACGATCCTTTGGTTTTATGAATGACTTCCTATGTGGGGAAAGCTGAAGTGTTTGGAGTGGAATGACAGCATCTAAGCATGTGTTTGAGTTATGGTAGAAGATGCTCAGAGCTCTCGAGAGGTCATGAGTATTCACCCCGTTCAGAAGACCTTAGCATTGATTCTGGGAAAGCCCTGTTTGCCTTACTATAGTTCCTATATAGTACTTGTTGTGAAGTGGAGGTATGAGCTGCATTGCTACTCAGTGGAAGTGGCAGAGCACATATCACTGTTTTGTGGTCACTTCCTGAAGACTTAGAACCCACTAAGATTGAGGAGGTCTTATATCGTGACAGAATATTAAGTCTAGTATATTGTCACCTCTTGTAGGGATAGTGACAGTTTGTTTCCAGCCGAAAATGTCCAGTGTACCTAAGAGCTTGTCATACTTAGCTGGCTCAATTGATTTCGGGTAGGTTGAAGTCTCCATATATGATCTTATGCTCGTATGGAAGAGTGGATGCTTGCTCCAGTACATTTATAAGTTGTTTCCCGTAATCACTAAAGGTGCCACGTGCTCTGTAGATACATCCTATTAGTAGTGTAGCACTTTTGAAGTGTACATTGACCCATAGGGTGTCGTGCATGTCATTGAGTTCCCTATTTTCTAGCTGTAATACAGTGTGTTCAGGAAGTACTTTAGACTGCCTCCTCCCTCACCACTGTTCCTGTCATATCAAAAGTGTATGTACCCATCGATGCTTATTTCTTCGTCTGGTATGTTGGAGTGACACCAGGATTCGGTAATAATAATTATAGGGGGTTTGTATACCAGCGTGTGTGCCCTGAGATCGGTAGTTTGTTATGTATGGACCTAGCATTAATAAGTATTAAGCAGAGTTGAGATCTGAAGTAGTGTTTGGAGTATTTAAGCTCATGCATAAGGTTCAAGTGTGGATCGGCCTCCAATGTTTCCGGGTGGCATAGCAACCCTATGTTGCAACTAGTTTGGGTACCATTTTAACCTATATCTATCGAGTTACTATCTATTTCCTTTAGTGAATAATGGGTTTCATTATTATTGGATACACTATACGATGACGTAGTTCTAGGCTTGGGTAGGAGTTCTTATTTGGCCTATGCTTGTACAGCCATTGGATGTGATTAATACTTCCGCGTGCACTAGCCTATGTCTGTTTTCTACTCGATAGGGAACCGACATTAGTGGTAAGGGTTCAGAAGGGTTAACATCCCCACCAGCTGTTTGATTAGCATTGACAGGGATGTGTTGGATAAAAAATCATTAGTATCTTGTGATGCCCATGATTTGTTAATCTGCCTATTGTGTGGGGACATTCTAAGAGATCTTACATGGGTTTCGTTATATGCATAGCTGCACTATGGTTTGTTTCCCAGAAGACTTATTCCATATAATCTGCCAAAGTTTGTTTGTGTGTCATATTTTGAAGACCTTGAGTGCCTGGTGGCTGAACTCTGAGTGTTGTCACTTGCTATGTTTTCTGTCAAGCAGTCACTAAAGTTCCCTGCACTAATGCATCCATGCTAACAACCAGAGGTGTGGGGAGAAGTGGAAAATATTCGCGAGGTTTAATGGCCACTCAGGCGAAAAGTTAAAGCAGTCCAAGGGTAGCTAAAATTCTCTGGTCGCCTAAACGACCACTCTTTTTCTACTGAATGTTTCAGATGTATGTTTAAGAAGGTCCACTGCCTGTATTTACAACGAAAGGAACCTAGCTACCCACATCGTTTAAGAAATCAAAATCAATTCAAAGGTTTTGAGAAATCGTATCCATTAACAGGCTGTTTAGATTAACCATCAACATAGCACTAACTGAACTTCCACAGTCGCTCTTAAACTGGGTGGCTGGGTCATTGTCCATCGATGCCGGATACATATTTGAAGCGAAAAAATGTTTGTACACATACGCTTGGTTCGGCTGGAGTATCAATGGATGGATATGGTTCCAACTATAGGACTTGCGGGCAACCCTACGAATAATGCTGACTTGTAGGAATGCATCGTCTGTTTCGGAAGGATAATATGATACAGTTGAGAGTATCTGTGACGTTAGCCATTTGTGTTGAAGGAAATCTTCCGCTGAGGACGTGCGCATATTCAGACTGGGTTAAGTCTGTTTTAAGACAAGCAATGAAGGTTTCAGCAAGTTTGTTAGTGATGATATACAAACTGTAAACTCATTATTCAATACGATGTACATGCTGACCCATCAAGACTAAAAGGAGTGGTGCGTATAAATAGAATTTTTCAGGGAACGAATCAGACCTCAATACACAAAAACATCTTACGAACTGAAGGATTAATAATGCTTAAATTGTCAGGCAGTCAGATGTATCGCAGCCTTACTATGCAATTGAACATATATTCATTACTCATAAATCCTCTACTGTCTTGGTGTTGGCAGTTTTTTAACCTCCTAGTTGTGAACTTCTTAACAACTCTGAGATTACCGAAGCTTTCAGATACGGGCCAAAAAATTGCAATAAAACAGACGTCATAAGGTATGCCCGTTATGTATCTTCGTAGCCGGAAATCCAAGAGCGGATTAGGGGGCTTGAAATCCCCACAGAGAAATCCTGTAAGTCAGTGATATAAGATTACCAGACACAAAGTATTGCTCCGTTGCAGTATCCGATGGGTTCGTGCATTCCTCAGAGAAGCAACAGCTGCAGAAATTGGGAAATGTGTTGTTCCGTACCCAGTCGCTTGGGTGGAAATTATTTGCGGAAATTCAGGCGATATACACAATCATGGCTACTATCTCTAATTTAGAAGTTATTGGGAAGTTAAGAAGACAATAATTGTAGTAAAAAGTAACCTCCAAATGGTCATGAAAAGCGTGGATAATATATTTAGAGGGCTAATTAAATTGTTTACCCTGGGGGATTTAGCTTTTGTAAATGGACTGAAGTGTAACGCAAAGGAGTGTAAAAGTTTTGACATTAATATAGGCTGATTTATAATTGAGATATGAACATACTTCTCATATATTTTATATGCGGGCTACGTGAATGCAGTAGACTAACCGTCATACGACGTTTCAGAACTGCACTTTGAACTCGTGCCTTTAACATACACACGGAAATATGCATCTCTTGTTACAATAAAATCTTCTTGCTTCGTTTCCCCAGCTCTGTGTTCTTCCTCGTTTCCCACTCTTGCGAATTGGTTGGTTGGTTATTGTATTTTTTCTCGTGTTTTACAGGTAGGAGCTGTTTTCTGAACCCCATCCGTCTGTATACAAGTGTTGTGATGTATTACGCCTCAAACGGATATGTCACATATTAATGCCTGCTGAAATAAAGCGGCCTTTTCAAATCTTCACGTAACTTTTACGAAATGTCGAAAGAAGTCCCGAAACTAGATCCGTTTCGGACAAAGGCAGAACTTAAAGGGAAAAAGCAAAAGCGTTCTCAAGGATCATCACACTATCGGCCAAAGGCACCAACGGAACTAACACGCTTGCCCGCATTCAAAGGTAGCTCATGCGTTATAATCTTTTATTTCACTCAAAAAGATGTTTCCCCTTCAGAACATCAGGAGCTCTTTATTAAAAAACTTCAGCAGTGTTGTGTCGTTTTTAATTTTGAAGACTCTACATCTGATGTGAGCAGCAAAGAGATCAAACGCACATTTTTGAGTGAACTGGTGGAATATATAAGCGTAACTCGAAATGCCTTAAATGAATCTGTTTACCAACCTATTGTGTCCATGGTTTGCTTAGCGCTTCTGTCTTAATAAGGCTCTTATTTAGATTGCCTGCAATATTTTTCGGCCGTTACCGCCGTCTGATAATCCCGATTTCGATCCTGAAGAGGATGATCCTATTCTGGAAGCAGCTTGGCCTCACCTTTCAGTAAATATTTTGTAACCTTTTAAGCATATTTCTATAGTATGTTTACGAGTTCTTCTTACGCTTCTTGGAGTCACCCGATTTCCAACCTGTTGCAGCGAAGAAATATATTGACCAGAAGTTCGTACTGCAGGTAAATCTTTTATATAGCTACTTAAGAATTAGCTGTTGGAGCTGTTTGACAGCGAAGATCCTAGGGAACGTGAGCTACTGAAGACTGTTGTCCATCGCATATATGGGAAATTTTTAGGATTGAGGTCTTTCATACGTAAACAAATTAACAATATATTCTTGAGGTAATATTGAGATGAAAGTCATGCTTACTTTCTATAGGTTCATTTATGAAACAGAACAATTCAATGGTGTTGGAGAATTGCTTGAGATCCTCGGCAGTATAATCAACGGTTTCGCCCTGCCGCTGAAATCTGAACACACCCGTTTTCTGGCCAAAGTACTGATACCCCTTCATAAAGCTAAATCTTTAGTAACTTTTCATCCGCAGGTAATTGGTGTGGGTTCATTTTTATTTTTGTCAACATTCGCTTAAGTACTAACTTCAGGCTTGATCAGTGATTTTATTTCGGTTGTGATTGTGTTATGAACTATTCTTAGCTGCTGTAAATTTTATTTTTGGGTAGTAGTAGACTAAATAATAATCAGGGATTCGGTATACAAATGTAAAATTTCCGAATGCGGACACGTGCATGGCAATCCAAAAGCTTACACATATTGTACAGTAGTGGTATTTGGCCTCTTATGCCTTGTTAGATTTAGTTGGATTGAAGCCTGTGACCCACTATCTGGTCAGTGATTGCTTGAATCACTGTCCCGGTCACATGTAACACACTTTTCTCGTAATGAAGGTACTGAAGGAGTCAGTACATATATAGGAGAAAATTGAATAAGGCATACTGAAGATGGCTAAGGGCTCTGTAGTAACCCAAGTAGTTATTTTGAATTATAAGGTGAGTAAAATAAAGCGTCATTTGAGATCAAAGGTGCACTGGTCTGTCTAAGAGATTTTATTAAAGACCCATGCCACATGAATTTAGAGTAGTGTATCTGCATTTTTGATTACTAAGACTTCCGATCATTTAGCTGTTGATAGTGAAACTACCTTGCATTGTCTTGGTGCAGCAAACTACATTGTTATGAGTGATGAAGACAGCGAAAATTGGGGGTTGCAACAGAATTCAAATCACCAAATATATGCTTCCTGAGAGCTGTTGATGTATTGAGGTGCAAAGATTATATAGGACGCTAGAAATGTGTCTTTTACAAAGGAGCACGCTTGACATCTGTCAGTTACAGTGTATTATTGTAGAATAGTTGCATATTACCTGTCATTATAGGATGAAGTAATTAAATAATAGGACGCGTTAACCTTTTCACTAATTTACTAAGACACTAGAGAAGAAATGAAAGTTCAGAAAAATTTGAAATGAATAGAGTAGGAAGTAGCATTGGCTCATGTATTTGCATAGTCCCAGTGGTCAGAACTCATGCCATTTGAATATATAAGAAGGTCATTTAATGAATTTGATATATTTGACTCTGCTTATTAATGGGTAGTCGCACTTTTAAAATTTGCTTCTTTATAGTTTGCAGCGACCCCTTGTTATACGTTACATTCATGGATAACCCCCATCTAGGCATTAATGAAAACAAAACATGTAGTTCAGCGAAGAGTCTCCTTTTGTTATGTTGTGTTCTATGTGTAAAGTGGTAGTTGCAGTAAGACTGATTTAAAACTCAAACTTGCTACAGTATGACCACAAAGAGATACCTCACACGTTTGTGCAAAGGTTGGGATACTACCCGGGCGCCCAAACCGAGACAGGTGGTTGTCATAAAGGACCACCGCCTATCCTGTGATTCGAAGCTCTATCAACAGGACACTGGATCAGTGTCAAGAACTACATCCCCCTTGTTTCTAGTGACCAGAACAGCTTCATATGCTATTCAGTCTGTCGGGATTCTGAAAGCCATCTACGCTACAAGATTGGAATCAGAGTTTTTCAGATCCCCTTTGAAGGTCGTGGATGATCACCAGTCGGGTTGGTGGTACCAGGCGTTCGTATTCGCCCTTTCACTTTTGTGAGAAACACCGCCGCTTGAAAATAGTGTACAGGACTTATCTGGCAAAAGCTCTAAACGCGTGCCCCCATGAAAGCATTTTGAGAGGAGGACTGAGGTCTACGCATTCTTTCCCTTACTAGGTCATTCGGGACAGTAAAACAGGAGAAAGCCCTGTTGTGCTCATCTGGGGATGCTCAACCACTCGGCCTTCAGTCAGTGGGTCAGGTTCTGCCAGACTTTCACTCTGTGCAACTGAGTAGTAATACACAGTAAATATTCTTCAGCTTGTCACATGAATACCTGTTCTGTGTTATTGAATTCGATCTGACTAACTAACAACGTTCATTTAAAAACTTGTCTGTCGACGATTTGACTGAAGTAACTTCTTTGGTTCTTCCTGAATTTAAAATTATTTTATCGTATCATTCATAGTGTTATATAGTGTTTCTATATATGGCTTACACGCTAAAGCTTCATTCATTCCGGAAGATTTGTCATATCACTATATTTCTGTGGTTTTTTTGGTAGCTACTAAAATGCTACTAGGTTGTATTTGCAGAAATCAAAAGACGGGATACACAAGTCAATAGTATTGTTACACTGAATGGTAAATGGTAGTGTACGTTAAAGGTCTACTCATGTTACACCATATGCCCACAAACAAACTTTGGACATAATAATCGATTTTCTAGAAAGTAAAATGGTTAGGATGGTTGTTGCTTAACTGTATGTTATCTGAAGATTTAAATAGAAATACGATTTTGATAGTTGCAATGACATCTTTGAAATGTATTACTAAGAAATCTTGAAAAGTTTTGTAAGAATAAAGATTATGTTGATAAGAAACGATAATTTGGTTTTGAAAGCACCCGTAATCATATGTAGTTGTCGTTATATTGTCGTGGAGCCCTATTCCACTCAATCCCTTGAAGAACTCAAGGTGGTTCTTGTGTTTGTAAAAACTTCCTTTGACGTTTTGTGGCTAATAACTTTATTCATTTTATTGACAAGTTTCGTCTTCTACCTTTTTTTTAGCTTGCTTACTGCATAGTTCAGTTTCTAGATAAGGATGCAACGTTGACAGAGCAGGTTGTGCGTGGATTGTTGAAATTTTGGCCAAAAACGTATTCTCAAAAAGAAGTTATGTTCTTGGGGGAAATTGAAGAAATCCTGGAAGTAATCGAGCCTTTGCAGTTTCAAGTAATAATGGTCCCACTGTTCAAGCAGATAGCAAAGTCTGTTTCAAGCTCCCATTTCCAAGTAAGATTTATTTTGTAGTTCACGCGTGACAACTTTTGATCCTGGATTTTTTGTTTGACAGTGTATCATTCTGAGTCGAAATACATTTATTGCTGCGCATCTCTACTCGTTAGGACTAGTTATATCCGTTATACAAAATGCAAGACAAATGTTTTAAAATTCCATAAAATTGACCTAATTATTTGTTTTGAAACAAGACTATGCGTGAGACTAATATAATAATAAACAGTATTTTGGGTACAAAAATGGAATTTTCAGCATGTAGTGCAGTATTGTATCTAATTCTCTCATTACGGGGATAATAATTAAATCAGGGCATTTACATTGATAATATTGTTCAGTAAGTGTATAGATATAAAATTAGATTGAGTGAAAATAGTATCAACAATATAATAGTGAGAAAAAAAGAGGGCCGTTCACTGAGTGTTTCTCAGTAAGTTAGTAGTGTCCTGCCTCACATTTTTCTCATCACATAAAATGTGTGCCAAATAAGGTAATGAGAGTTTTTATGCTTAGTCGGCCGAGCATATAGTCTTCTATAGTTTTAACTGATGAGATGCAAGGAGAGGGTTGCGCGTAGAGAGGATTTTCAGGGTTTGACAAGATAGTCTCTAATTCCTTGCATGAGTCCATGTGTCCACCTACAATAGTAATCACAAGTTGCTTTAGCGACACTTCACTCACCATACTGACAGCTTTTAGTACCCTCCACAGTATAACAGAGTCTTTCTTAAGTAGCCCAGGGAAGATTAAAGGAAAGTAGTGAAGGAAAATCGGTAAAATACAAAAATTTGGAAATACAAACTTGGAAAGTAGAGACCGAGTGATATGAAATCGTTTTAACTTACAGAAAACATTGAGCGAAATGTCGTTCTAGAAGCTGACATGATGTGGGAAAGGCTAGTAAAGATCAGAGGAAATACCCAGGATATTTTGTTTTAACTTCAGTGTCCTGTATGATGGTGGAACCATGCAAACCATGTAAGTTGCAATTCTATCTGGAAGTGGAATTAACGACCTGACATTTGGAGGGATTAGGCTCAAGACCATTTGATGAGGATTAATGACTAATTTCTGATAAAAAGTTATTCATTTTAAAACAGTTTGAATGAGAAGTAAGGGGCGTAGAAACAGTCAGATCATCGGTATACTTAACAATATTGGCTTTGTTAGAATGCGGCAAGTCATGTAAGAAGAAGGAAAACAGAGAAAGAGAAAGAACAGCTCTTTGAGGAACACCAGCTAGAGTAAGTGAAGCAGTGGAGGACTTCCTATTGTAAACAGTGTACTGCTTCCTATCAGAAAAATAGGAATGCAACCACTTGGTAATCCAGCACTGTGCTTGTGTCGCAGCAAGCTTGTTTAACAAAAGAGGCCTAGGTACAGAGTCAAAGGCAGATGTGTAATCTAGGAAGGCACACCGAACATATTTGGCACCTCTGTCTAAACTAGAAAAATATTTTGGTATAAGATGACAGTGACATCTAAAGTACACCTACTATGTTTACAAACAAATTGTCAATGGTCATTAAACACCTTCAAGGAAGGTTCAGGTGTTAAGCGAAAGCAGTTTTTCCACTGTTTTTTAAAAAGGTCAGGTAATGGTAATAGGCCTAAACTTAACACTTGGTCTACTTGATGATTTAGGCATAGGAACAGTTTAACTGCCCTTCTTATAGTAATAGTTTGTGTAGAACTTGAACATTGTGGTGATGTGCAATTAAATATTAATTTATTCATTTACCGTTCTGTATTAAATTATAGGAGTCACGTTCTTCCGTTTTATTCTATGTTTATATGCAACTATGCAGTAATTCAGCTCATATGTCTCCTTGATATGTTACCTTGTTAGGATTTACTAGTCTAGATTGCACTATGATTTTGTGCCTCGGCAGTCTAGTTGTCCTTAGCCTACTACTGTGACCTGTGTAATGGACCACATAGTCATAAAGTAGTATCATATAGACCGAGTTAATTTGTTTGATGGATTCACCAGATGGTTTAGCTGAGTTTATTTTTGAATAAATTTGTAGATTTAGATACAACTTTTATTCCTATCCTATTAATAATGATACAGAAGGTTTCAGAGTTTCCATCTTTGTATGCTAACAGTATGTTTCAAATTACTTCCAAATTGTTCTACCATATTTATGTATATACTGGATATTTATATCAAGCCCAGTGCTGTTTCCCTTTTTATTCTTGTATTACATGTAGTTTTGGATGAATTCATCAGTAATCTGTGAGTGCAATTTGGGCACTGTAGTCGAATATGACTAAGTTTATTTGACATAACACAATGATACAGTATTAATAACTGGACGACGTTTCGAGCACAATCTATTCCTCATAATCCTATCAATGCATTCACACGGCTTCATAATTTGTTTGATATATTCTTTACCTCCCTCTTGTTTATCACAATCTTCCAAATGTCCAATAAAGTTTTTGCGTCATTTCGATTACAAGTATTTGGTGTTGATTCGACGAAGAAAGATTCGGTGATCAGCCTCTCTCCATCTAAGTATATCACTATCTAGTGTTTTTTTTACTATACCCCACCTTATCGTGTGATCATGTGCAAGTGAATGCATTGCGATGACCCAGCATTTTTCCAGATTACTTAACTTATCAGCATCATGATTGATGCTGATTCTAGCTCCAGCTAAATTTGTGTTTCGATAATCCAATTGACACCGCTCTTACAAGTTTGGGTTATGTAATTGATCTCAGTCATTATACGGTGTTTGGTAAATTATATTATTTTTCCTGATTGGTCCATTTGGTTCTCTAAGCCAAAAAAATCAGTCTCTAATTGGGCTGGCTGGTTTAAATGCCACCGCAATTCTAGCCTTATTAAGAATCCTGCATAGAGTCTCTGATATTCCCCATTTATATGACAGCACTATCGAGGCTTTCAATATTATTTTCGTAGTTGCTGTCATTCTTCTTCTAGGTCTTCATACATCTCTGAATATATTCTGGCGGATAGTTATTTACTAACAAAGTTCTCCTTATTTTTCGATTTCGTTATTTAAATCTTATAACTTTCTAGTTAGGCTCCTGCCTCCGTTATATAAACGTTTAACTAGGCTTACGTTTACTGATTTTGGGTGTTTGTTGGTCTTCTATAGGTGCTGGTATGTAATCCACTACTTTGATTTTGTTTTATTCTACTGTCTAGCATAGACAACTCACTTTGATCATTTCTTAACTCACAACCGGATTGCATTGCATCTTTTTACTGACTCTATGTGTGAAGAACTTAGGAATATATTCAGATTTCAACAGAGTGAATGTGTCATCCACAAATCTTCACTGTAACCTAGGTGAAGGATTAAACATTCTAAGAGCTTTACGTTCCCAAATATTCATATATTTGTCTGGTATTTTTGGGGAAATTGGTGATCCTATTGCTACCCTATTTGTTTGTTCGTATATTTTCTTTTGAAATTCGAATAGAGTGTGGGTTAGAAATAACTGAACCTTTAATACTATTTCTTTCACTGTGAGCTTAGTCCTATTGTTCGAATTCATGACCAATGTCCAGTTCATTTCTAACTACCACGAGAGCTACAATAATTCTGATATTGTGTGTACAAACTGGTTACGTCAAAACTAATCATTTTTCTTCATATTATTCTATTCGAATTTCCTCTAGCCTCCGTTTCATTACTTATGAATTAGCTGGCCCAAAATATGGCCGATCACTGATGAGACACAATGTTGATGCTAAATACTTAGATAACTCATATACCGGGATGTTCCTAAAGTCAACTATTTGCCTATTCGAGTGTCCTGCTCTATGAATTTCTGCTACTAGGATTAATAGTTCCAAACATTAGATCAAGCCACTTTGAGTCGCCCAAAAATGACTTCATTCGGCGTACTAGGTCAACTGTAGATTTTTTGATCTTATAATCGTGTCTACAGCTTTTCTAATCTCCACAAATAAACATGTTTTAATGTTCATTGACCTTGTTGATATAATGCAATCTGTCCATAACCAGCACAGTTGAATTACCCTTGTCTTATTTAGCAATTGCAATGTTTTTGTCATTCGTCACACTTTAGTGTTGGTATTTTCTGTTGTCATAAGTTCTTTCTTCTTGTCTTATGATGTTTGTGTTTCAATGCAATTGTGCTATGACTTTCTCGGTAGTCATTTGGTTTCGTATAGTATTCTGTGAGTTCTTATACTGCCACGTATCAGCCGATTTTCAACCTGTTACACTGAAAAATGCAATGACGGAATTTTTGTCTTTCAGGTAAATCGTTGATATAGCAACTTAATCAAATGTTTCACCCTCCCACTAAATTATGTACATACACTTTGTACAAGCAAATTCCCTTAACATTTTACCATGGCAATAAATTTATCAAGCGTTGTCGAAAACGAAGTTGTAATGTTATGACATCGTTATTGGAATACAATCAAGTGACGGTGAATTGGAAACACGGGATCACAGAAATTCTTCGCACACCAAGTATGTCAAGGTGATCAATGTATGGCAAATACTAAATATATTGTCTAATCACTTTTCAGAAGATGCAGGATTAAGTATTATTGAAGGATTATTAGGACCTTTTGAAATTTTTGCATGTCTGGCAAATCTTATTGTTTCACTTTTATTCAGTATGGTCATTCAGTTAAACTGTGTGAAACAATAAGTGATTAAGAACATTGTGTGGAATTAAACAAGTAATAAGTGGAAACAATGAACTTTTGTTGAATACCGATTATATTTTAGTGCACCAGTTTCGCTAAAACGCATACCAGTAATCCAACTTTCGTTTGCCACACATATCATGCGCTGAAACGGCTTTGTTCAGTGACCCACATTTTGAACACACTTAACATTCCCTGGCCTATTATTATAATGTCGTCAGTATATGATTAATAGACACTGATGTTCCCACCATCCCATCTCACATCTGAATTCACAGTAAACAAATGCTGTCATCATACAAACATGAGATTCTTGACTGCTCCGGCCGCATATACGTTTAAATTTAATTTTATGTGTAAAACAGTTATAAGGGATTCGATAGATTTTGATGGTCACGATGACTTCACCAGTGTTTTTCTTGAACATGTACTGATAGAACGGAGCCCTACGTTCTCTTTAGTTTATACGTGGGATTAGGTTGGAAGAGCTAATGGTTGTCCACCCAAAACTTGGAATCAGTCCGTGAAATCTTTGGCAATTAGTTTGATCCATGTAGGGAGGTGTAGACTTCCTGATTGGTATCCTGGAGATGCTAAGAACCAATGACTGCGTACAGTTGGCGATATCGATCAAAATCGTTCTTAATGTCTCAGATGCATTCACTCTGTTGTAATCCGCAATATCCATTAAACCTTATTGTTTTCCCACGTTACTTTCCTTCATCCCTCACCTTTCCTCCTGATTACCATTCTTTCGAATCTCGTTTTTCTCCTGTCATCTTTTATGTACTGTATGGAGTGTGGCAACTTATACTGCCGCGCTTCTATGCAAAGTTCTGTTTTGAAACCAGTCAGTCAGTTCGTTCAGTAGTGAAAATATGGCTTATTAACTCAAAGATTTGACTTTCATGCAATAAGTCCCGTGTTCGAGCCCAACCACACCTGTTTCACCCTGAGCGATTAGTTACTGTCATCAGTCCTCGTATAACGTACGTCTCTTATAGTGTGGTATATGCAAAATGTTATCTTGATAACAGAGCTTGAAACCGTCTGTAGTGGAAAAGTTGGATCGAACGTACACAGCCTACTTCAGAGCATATTAGCGATATTTTTTCTTAGACCAAGATTTCAGCCAGGATCAGACAACCTGAGTCATTTTACTTACATCATTAAGTATTCTTATCTAGAATTCTGCTGTCGTATTTATTCATAACTGCTTCTCCAGTACTTCCGCGCATTAAGAAGGTCAAAGAATCAAAGAAGTATCCAGGTATTTTCAGTCGTGTTGGAAAAATTTAGTTTTCATTGCATTTTGAATGTCCAACTTACTCTGTTGCTTTCTGAAAACCTGATTAACCTTTAAGACATTTTGAGACTCGTAATAATTACTAGCTTTGTTTTATTTTGTATGAAGTGGCGAAACATGTTTTATCAATCTACTTATAAGACAGTTGGACGCTTTATCCTGTTTTCATGCTGCTCCTACTTTGCAAATACAGATAGATTACACACTCTGAAGAGTAGCTTTCTTGATTGGCTTTCTTATTTCAATACCTCCTGCAGTTACCCTAGCATATCTTCTGATGCTGTCAGTTCCATACAGTCAACTGTGCACCCAAATAAATACTGATTTCAAGTTCCTGACGTAATTTAGTCTGCATTGTAAAACCTAACGGGGATCAAAATGTCGTCGGTTGATTTCTTCACTTTTTGGAAGATTATGGAAACTATGTTAGTTGTAATAAATAACCAGTCTATTTTCTTGAGCTAGAATGCCTTAAGTCAGCCATCTTCTTTTCTAATTTCCTTAAAGTGTGGAACTTTGAACGTCTATAAAAAGCTCTACGTTTGTTTTTTCAGCTAATCAGCTGACGATTCCTTAGCATTTGAAAACATTCAGAAGTAAGTTCTATTGTTTATCATTTTTCAAATTTGCGGAAGACTTTCTGATATCAGTTGTAGCAATATCATACGGCGTTTCTTCTTTGTTCATATTCATGCTGTGTGTTAGGTATCTGTATAGTTGTTGTGTAACAGCCGAATTGTCATGTCAAGAAATACTTCAATTTTATTTCCTGAAAAGTTATAACGAACCTGTCTTTCTTCAAGGTAGTTTAACTTTCGTGTTCACCATGTCCACCACTGTGATTATGTATTTAGTGTTTTCCAAATCTTTTGTTTTCATTTATTTCTACAGGTAGCTGAACGAGCACTAAGCTATTGGAACAATGATAACATAGTATCCCTTATTGAAGAGAATCATGACACTCTAATACCTATATTGTTCCCTTCTTTTTATCGTATTTCACGTGAACACTGGAACCAAACTATAGTAGCTTTAGTCGGAAATGTGCTGAAAATCTTCATGGAAATGAATTCCACATTGTGCAATCAGTTGGCTGAAAAACACAAAGTTGAACGTCAGAGGTAAGAAATATGTAAGCTGTCAATTCTCTCCTAAAATACTCTGAGATACGATTTTAGCAGAATATTATACTTGAACCCCAAGAAAATGACTTATGCATTTGAATTTGTAACTGTAATTGACTTCCAGGTCCCCATATCCTCTATGTAAACGTATTTTCACTCAATCATGTGACTGAGATGAGTTAGTACCCGAAAAATACCCATATAGACATGGAAATAAGGACTAGCACTTCGACGAAAACACCACTTTCCGTGAATACATTCACTTAGCTGTACAATCACATTCATGTAAAGGTATTTTTGTATGTATATGTGTACACTCAGTCTGCCAAACATAGCTAAACAAAATAAAATTATCTCGGAACATTGTTTACATCATCAAAATATTTAGAAGTAGGGAATATTAATCAGATTGTAATTAAAAGTGCGGAGATCAGTAATGTTGGACAAAATTGGGTGTTGACAGGAAAAGCATTAAGACAAGCGTCGAAATATATTACGTAACGGGTGAGCAGAGTGAACAAAGGTTAGTTACGGAAATGATGCTAACAACTAAAATACCAGAAATACGAAAGAAGAATATGCAGTGATAACAAAACATTGATGTCCAAGGGAGAATGATCGGGTAGAAAAGTTTCTCTTGCGTGCATAAATCAGAGCTTTTCATATAAGTCAATATAGAATGCTAAAATTGAACACCGATTCAACACTACTGATCTTCACACTTTTAGTTACAATATGATTAATATTCCCTGCTTCTAAATATATTGATGATGTAAACAATATTCCAAGTTAAATTATTTTTACCTTTTTAGCAATTTTTTTTGGCAGACTTAATGTATACACATACATACAAAAATATTTTCATATGATTGTACAGCTAAGTGAACGTATTCACCTTAAGGAGTTTTTTCGTTAAATCACGTGTTAGTCTATCTGTAATAATGCTAAATAAAGGTGACTACACCAGGCATCCCTAATATTTCGGTTATTAATTCTGTCTTCACTGTTCAGTGTTGTTAGTAAGTTCACCACTCCCTTAATTAGTTTCTCAGAGGATTTTAGCATTACTGCTGACTACTCTAATTTCCCTTTAGCGCTTTAGTAGTGATGTGTTCCGTTATATTGGCCTCGGAATACAGTTCATTTGAATAGTGGTGAGAAACTCTATGACTCATAATTGCTGCGGGTATATAGTGATGCTCTCTTAGTTGTATGAAATTTCATCGTAATTATCGTGATCAAGAATAGGACATGTAAAACCACATATGTGTATTTAAATACAGTCTTCTCAGGTATCCTTGCTGTCGGCTTTCAATGGCAATGCAAGCGTCATCTTCAGCAGCAATTATGGATCACCAGATGTTAATAAATGTAGAGATCTAGCTCCAAATGTACCAGACATGTAGTGTCACTAAGCTAAGTAAAATGATACTATTGTGCATTTCAACTTATTATTCCACCACATAATTTTTTATCCTTCGAAACAAAAATATAATGTTAGGAACCTGTCTGTCTGTAGTATTGCTGAGTTTTCCATGTTCCACGGGATTATTTCTTCTTAAATGCGATATATGATGTGAATTCCCAGACATCAAGCGTGACGTATAGTTCCCAGCTACTTGTATAGTAGGCATTAACACTAAGCTTCACATTCGTTTTTTCTTTTCCTAGGGAACGTAAACGTGAAAAAGAGCGTGAAGAACTTTGGAAGAAGTTGGAACAGCTCCGGTTATCTGGTTCAGGTGATGCGCCAATCAATTCAAATATTGAATCAAAAACGTATCCTTCTCTTAACAATAATTCTTTTACGGTAGTTTCTCAAAATTCTAGCCAGATCGGTGTCAATGTCACAAAGCGTTAAATCCACTGTCTTCCTACCACTCGTTATACGAAACATCGATTGCTTATTCTTTCAGTTCGTAATTTACACGGTTGGCAATGATTCATTCCGTTTTCAGACACAGATATTTAACTGTGAGGCGAATGACGCTGGTGATCTGCGTCATATAATTTTATGAATATAATTCAACTAGTATGTATTTAATTGCATGTTTGTTCATTTATCTTCTGCCTGAGGTCAGACATTTCTCATACGGATATACACTACTTACTCACCTAATTTTTATTTTATTGCTTTAGTTAAATGTTATTTCTCACACCTATTATAGGTTTTAAAACAGGTACATAATTTGATAACCATGATTTCTTGTTGGCTGATGTGATCGATTGTTCTTTTTTATCATGTAAATGTGCCTATTGGAGGATATTCAGAAAGCAATAAGTATTTTAAATATGACGCAAATAACTTTCAGCTTACTCCTTTGTTTTTCTGATACCATCTTCAATAAACATTTGCTAAAGTCATATCCTTAAATACTTTTTATTAGTATCTAACTGTAATTTCATCCTTTTCCGTTTCGTTCTTTCTTGAAAACTTTAAAAACAAAAACTGGATAGGGTTGCAAAATAGAAAAGTGGGCTGAGAAGCATATCCGACAAAGTATTAATCAATTTTCTTATATTTTCTAAGGCAGATCCAGAAAAGAAGCTGCAGGATGATATGTATCCAATCACATCATTTTACCTACTCTGTAGGTGGAATCGTAATCCATGAAAAGATACCAGCAACAGACAGCTCTTATATTTGCGCATCAACGTCGTGGCCTAACTGTCCTTAACTCTAAATCAGTTTTCGAGACAAAAAAGCGGGAAACAGGACGTGTGTAGTAAGCATGAAGGTTATTGAGAGAAGTGTTTCGAGATATCATGGAAAAATCCCCACAAGAAATTACCATGTACCAGTTGTTTCATAAAATTACTTACAGAGTATCCGTCTCAGACAGTTTTCCCAAACAATCTTTAGGTATCCTGGAGTGCTGTCTTTAAGATCAATCAGCAGTGAGTTCTCTGGGATAAGTACCTTATAGTATTTTATTATCTGGGATACTATTTCATCAGACGGATCAGTCATTTATAGTGAGTCTTCCGGAAGAAAAAACAACTGTCTTTGGCAAAGGTATGTGTAGTCCTGGAAATAAAATGCATCTCTGTTGCAAGTACACATCGGCTGAAGCACACAAGATGTATTTTGTTGGCGGGGATCGGATTACGTTGTAATAAAGTGTGAGGTTGTCAAAATAGAATACGATCTTTAACACATGAGACAAAAATATCTAGATTTCAGTGGTATAGGTTGCTTGTTTCGTCTAACCTTCACAATAGCCTTAAAACTAACATCTTATCTTGTATAGTATTTTGGAATTCTAGATTTTTACTATATTTTCCTACTGACTTATTGCTGAACTCTGTATAAAACACTAGCATTTCAAGCGGTAACACTACGGACATTGTATGCAAAAAGAGAGAATAGAAAATGTAATAGAACCACACTGAACAGAAATATACCTCCAGAGTTACAATAAAAATAGAGGGGTGGAGAGCTTTTATCCACGATTCCTAATGTAGCCAAACGTAAATTGTTAATTGCCTTTTAATAATAGGATTAAGTTATTGCCAACACTATGGTTTCAACATGATTAAGTTGCATGTTATGTATTGGAATAAATTCACACTCAACTAATGCCTTTTTCAAGAAACATAACTGGGTGAAGAAAAAGTAATCTTTGTTTTTACCCCTGCCTTATATTGTCAGAAGACCAAACCACCGTACCCATTATGTATTCGGGTGACTACAATTTTGTGGTTACATCTTTTAGTTGACATTAATGTTCGAAATCCCAATCTTCTTTGTGTCTAGTGCAATAGATTTCTACACTGACTTGTCGTTGTTGGTTAGGTATCTCCATCACCTCTGTCTAAATTATGTTCACTTGAAATTCTGTCTTTACTGCTTCTTCTGTCTGCAGGTCTTGAAGTTTGTGTGACACTAAACACAAATCGTCCGTAAAGTTCGAATCTCCTGAAGATTTCTTGTCAGCCCTGTCTTCTCGCTCCCCATACGTTACAGTCCATTAGTGATAGTAGGCAGCCTTGCCTTACTCCTGTCTTTGCTTCAAAGGCCTAGCTGAATCACTTGAAATGTGCAATCAGCATATAGTCACTGAATGAGGTTGATAAATTTTAGAGTACTCTGTAGTGTTGAAGTTTCCAAATAACGTTGCGGTCAATACCGTAGAAGGACTTTTCACAGCCGATTTGGCAGAAAACACAGTTTAAATAAAAACCCACAGACCATAAATCGTCTGGTCTTTCTTCAAAGGAACATCAAACGAAATGTGTGAAAAAGACTCAGCCGATTAAATCCTTCGAACTTTAACAGAAGTCGCAATGAGAATCAACGACTGTTTTTCCTACGTCTATGCCTAGGAATCTTCCAGTGTGTGCGTCAATAGATCAAGAAGTAATCCAATCTAACGGTATCGATTCGCTCAACATGAGGGAGAGGCGAAAACTTATCATCTCCCGATTTCTTATGATTACCTAGAGTACTGATTAGATGGATACCTTTCCTATCGAATGTCGGTGTCGAAGTCTCCTAAAACTAACCAAGGATTATTTTCGCTGACTAACCTGATACCGCCCACCATGTTCTAAACATGCACTGTAAAACCACAGTACCTTAACAAGTTCCTGATGCCATATGGTGGATATATTGTGGAGAAATCTCCACTTTATAATTAGTTTAAACTAGTTGTATGTAACATTTGCATCAGTATCCGTTGTTTCACGATTTTTATCTTCAAAAAGGAATTTAGACCACACAATACGTAAGCTACCATGAACCACATGCTAAACATCTGATCACAAAGTGAGTTCTACTTTTATTACCATAAAGAATTAATAAGCGCTTTTGTGTAAACTCATCTTATAGAAGTGGATGATTTTACACTTTTGTGGTAGATGAAATTTAATCCACGTATTAATCAATCTTAGTTGGGAATTCGACGGTAGGTACTGGTAGAATGGAAGTATCGATTTCTGAGATGAAGTATTAATTCAAGCAACAGATACAAAAATTAGATTTACAAAACCAAGTAATGTTACAGAAAACAGTAAGTGACGACTGACTAGGATGTCTTACAGTCGTCATTTTGTTCCACTGGTTTCAATGTTTTTACATATTGTCTTAGTGCCTTTTCATTTTCCAGTACTTTATCAGGTTTTTTATACTAAAATGAGATATTTAATCTAAACTTTCAACAAACCGAAATGATGAGTGTGTTGTTCGCATGACTCAGTGTAATAGACTTCTCGTCCAGTGGCAAGCCCATTCGCATCATATCCGGTATGGTGAACTTCTTGTAATATCTGAATTGGGATTTTAGTCAAATCTAACAATAAAAGCTACTTTTTATTAGTCGTCCTTAGAACAATTGCCTCATCTTCAATGTTAATTTTGTACACGTCCAATGGATAAGGCAAATTACGTACTCGCCACTGAAATGAATTGGCAACATCGCTGCGACTAAACAAGGGCTTTTTGTAACTCAGGTAATAGAATATGAGAATACAGTTTGAGAAGACTCCATTATACAATCCGAAAATTGATTTCTACTCGTCGTCGGCTCCCCAACTTCAATCTCCCAAGATCCATCACCGCCAAGTACAGTTTTCTTTCTCCATCTCCTAGCTTGTTGAATTTGAAAATTAAAATACAACAACACTTACTTAGTAGGTTATCGTTGGATGTGTCATACTCTTCAACCATTTCTTCTCCTTCGGGAAACAAGAAATGGATCTTCCGCCTCCCTAGAAATTGTAATAATCTAATCTATAACTTATTGTTTAGTTTTAATAAAATGTATCAAGCAATGAAGATCTATCTGGCATTCAGAATTAAACGTTAGTTTCTTTGTAGTATAACTCCCCTGAAGTATAAAACC
This sequence comes from Trichobilharzia szidati, assembly GCA_944472155.2. Classification (NCBI taxonomy): domain Eukaryota; kingdom Metazoa; phylum Platyhelminthes; class Trematoda; order Strigeidida; family Schistosomatidae; genus Trichobilharzia; species Trichobilharzia szidati. Next base: position 129,953,322 of record OX235271.1, read on the forward strand.
TGGGCAGATACAGCCTGCTTTACATATCGCAATAACCCAATGGATTATGCTGACTGATACGATTATCGCTTGAGATCCAATTAAACGAGAAGGGATAGTAAAAGGACTGAAAACATACATAGTATATTGCGACTAATATGCAGACATACATCTGAAGGCTATCCGAACAGAGATGCGGCAGTCTCGGAGTGCTCCCACTACACACTCACCCCTCAAGGTATGACTTTACCATGGGTTACAGAATGTTAGCTAAAAACGACTCATTCAATCCAGATTACTTTACTCTTTCCAAAGTCTGTAGTGAAGTAGTCTCAGAATATGCATTGTTTGGCAAAAGTCAACACTCCCAAATCGATAAAATGTACATGTTTCTCGAGTTCCGCCCTTTTTCAGGCAATTTAGAACGGGATCAATTAACACTATGTCAACATCGGAGGTATCGACAAACCACACGCTCCCTTTTCTTTTTCACAAATGTCAAATTCATTGGCGTCGAAGACAAGCGTACATTTTACGTTAAGAACTTGGGTTACAAGTGTTGAAGCTAAATGTTTGCACTCATGCTTCTAGGTTAATAGGTATATCCATAATAGTTAGATTTCTTCTGTAAACATAATCCTCAAGGTATCTATAACCACTTTATAGTAAGATAAAATCGGTTTGAAAAAGCTCGTTATAGAAACATTTGATAAAAATATCTTTATTCATCGTGGTACTCTGAGAAGTCGATGGTGACCAACTACAAAGTACAATAAAAATACAAACCAAGATGATAAATCTAGGACCTAACCAACAGGTATGTGAAGATAACCTGTGAGAGCATTATCGACTAATCGGACACCACAGAAATACATGAGCTCCAATCAGTCATACCGTCTAGGTAGCTAAAACGAGATTCAAGTAGCGAAATAACCTGACTTGCCTACCAGTCTAATCATCTGATGTAGAATGGCAGTTACCACCACTAGTCACGAATTCAGACTTAGTCTAACCCATCCTTGTTATCAATCAACATATCGTATCCTTTCGTGAGGAAAGAAGCCCCTTAATGGCACACTTCCAAACAAATGAAAACAGCTTATCGCATTTCAAGTTTTATATCACAGCAAGACGAACTAAATATCAGATATTTCGCACTTCGGGAAAACGTTCCAAAGCATCGTTGTTTTCCCCTCAAAACTGCTCACTGGCTAGCAAGCAATTTTAATGCAACCCTAGGGGTGCATCATGCACTCATACATACACTCATACCCCGTATATATGGACACGTTCGTTTAAAAAACATGCAACAAAATACTAAGCGTAGCAGCTTGGCTCCAGAAAAATACATTCTACCAACCATCTTCAATCAATAAAGTGGCCTTGGCAGCTTTAATCTTTTCAAGCCACGCGCGTGTGTCCATGACAGCCCGCGACGGGATAAATGGCCTCAAACGGTTGAATCACGCTCCAATCTCTGGTATCAATAATATGAGCATGATTAAACCAGATAATTTCTTCTCAATGTCAAATAATTCCTTTCAGCCTCTAGTAAATTTCTATTTGGTCAGTCCTGTTATCAGGCTGCGTTCTCTCTAGTCAGCCACTCAGTAGTTGGGGTCATTTTCATTGTATGCTAATTTGTGATTGATATAAGAACTATTGGTTTACCACTGCTTAATCATTCAATCAGTGAACGTTGAGAACGTGTCGTTCTGACACTATATCTTTCTCATGAAGTTGGCAGCTATATGCACCAAGACGGGTTCTTCTTAGTTGGTCCTTATATGTTCTAAAACTCTCTGTTTCCATCTCCTACGCCTTACTGACAAATTTTAACATAACTTCTAAGTAGTAATGAGGCAGTATATTCACTATGAGCGAAATGTGGGAGCGGTTAGGTTTATGACTACTGGAATTAGCTGCATGTTGAATGCTAGAAACTGCCTGGGCGCAAAGTGTTTTAAGTCAAAGCCATCGACAGATCACTTTGTCTATGCTTCCAGTTTCATCATCGAAACGGCGTTCAAGTGCAGAGTGAAGTGATACGAGGCACAGAGTCAATAAGTGACCATCTGCAGTATCGTCATGCCTAATTTCTCACTCCATCCTATTTTTCTCGACTGTTTGAGCGACTTAAGCAAGTTATTCCTGTCCATGTGTCTACATCTTCTGTGCAAATATGCACTATACAGCACAATACGTGAAGTTAACCGAGAGACAGCTTAAGAGATTCTGATAGTGTCTTTTTAGGAGATGCTTCATGTGATGTTCATCAACGCCAAACGCTTTCGCGAAGCTTGGCGGTATCATTTGTATCATGACATGATCTTTAATTGATCAATCTTTCAGTAGGGCTCAAATTTCTTTGGGACTCATTGTGCTTTCCGTGGGGTATAATGCACATAAGGTTCTTCGTGTATATTCCTTCTCCATGATTTTACAATACATTCAACATCTTCAGGAATAGCGTAACAGGTCCGTACATATTGGTATTTTTCCACCACTGTCCAAGTGTGGATATTCCTGATACATCCTTAAGTTGCTGTCACTTAATTGGTTCTTCGGCCAAGTCATATTCGGCTTGCTTTGATCTTCAGCGCATTTTGTTAAGGTGATATTTTCATATCAGGAGTCTTGTCAGAATGTAATCTTCAAACGCTTCTATGAGTCTAGTGTTTTAATGTGCAGAAGTCCTTTTATTAACTGAAAGTTATCAGTAGTTTCCACTAAATATTTGCGAAAATTCTTAGTAAGCGCTGCAGATAACAAGTTATTCCTGTCCGTTCGCTCTCCGTGTGTCTACATCGTCTGTGTCATTACGCATCCTATTTTAACTGCTAGGCCACAAAGCTTTTGAGAAGCCAAGCTTCACGAGACATCATCACAGCTTACAATATGACACAACTCAGGCTTCAACGGGCCATGTTTGGTTGCATGCAACGCATTTCCACCTTTAATTGGCACGTGCTTACGGCTGAATCTTAACCACGCTGATGCTTGCGATTGAAGTTCATCTATATTATTTCATTATCTTGTCTTACAAACTTCATGCATTCTAGTATCTGTAAATGTTTACTGTGTGTATATGTGATTTAACATATTTACGATGCCCTGTAACTCATGTAAAACCCAATAATAATATGTTAACCCTATTTTATGCTCACTGACATATGACGAATAGCATAGTCTCTTGATTAAAGGCAAAGGAAGAATTCTGTGTTGGTTGTGTTCTAAGTGTAGAGAACTGCTCAACTTTTCCCATTCCCTTCTTGCCCGAAAATGCCATTCGACAAGTACAAGTAAAATAGGCTTCTTTCACTCAGGGAAAAACATCGTAGTAGCCTTAACAGGATAGACGAACGCGTAGGTATCACGGACGTCGTTTGGAGTTGTGGTTAAGGGTCGAGGGAGCTCAAAATCCATCGGTACTTGACACTTAAATGCCCCCAATAAGGTCGTGGTCCAAAATGTTGGAGCTATATACATACTTCCATTCCGGCGAATCGTTCCGAGCTAAATCCCACGCATAAGTGACAAATAAAACATTGTCTGGAGTGCGGACATTTGTAAATTTAAGAATGACCCGTGGATGGTAACCAGTAGGTTACAAATGAGAATACTGGATTCACATCTTCCTCGATTAGTAAATTTATTGTATATTTACGTTCCCAGGGGAATATAGGGCTTCGAGCTATAGGCTTGGAGTTTTGGTAGCAGTGGTGTTTATTATACGGGACGAGGTTGCCAACTTCATACACAACCTTCCCTCTTTGCCAGCCTTATTACTGGCTTAGTGAGGTAAAGGAGTGAGTTGGCCGGGGATCGAACCCCGGACCACATGCGTGATTGGCGAACGTTCTCCTGCTGTGCCACCGACGCACCAATTTTTATTCTTTTACGTTCACACTGCATATTTAGTGGTGATGGATTGTTCGTTAATTCTTTCTCCAACCCTCGAAAGTCTGTTTTCATAGACTTGCCTCATCTTGTTCTATTTGGTGTTAGTAAACATTTTAGTATTCCAGACAACTGTGAATGGAAAAGCCTAATGCTTGAAGGAGCGCACTGACACTTGCAAAACTACTGCTTGTGTTCATGGCAGTAATACCGTATCATTAGGCCTAGAAAACTCCTGAATTCCGGGGAGAATGTGTAACGACAGGAGGCAAGGGCTAGGCAACAGATCGTTTATTGAGAAAATCAGGAGGTACTTATAGATTTTTACGTGCATTATTGTTGACGTTATCGTTAGCGGAGAAGCAACCCCTTTTGATTGGTAGTTTTCTTGTTGAGGGTTATTATGCTATCTCTTTGTGGCTATTTCTTAGAAAACAGGTGATAAATCTGTGAATCATATCTCCACACTTTAACTCCTCTGTGATTGTCCGCTGATTTTCTCAGGGTTAAGCTTTGTTATTGTTTTACTCATGACCCCGATTTGGGACGTTAACATTGATGTAGATTGTTGTCTACAATTTTGGCTTGCAGACAGCGCTCACCAAAAATGTATCTCTTATAAAATCTACTAGGTTCACACAACGTAGAAATATTCGACATTTGTTATCTGACAGTCTATCAGACAAGGCATTTTGCCTGTCCCACTTGATAGTACTGTCGAAAAATACATACAGCCACCAAATGTTAATAGGGATATTTCAGGCTGAAGAGCATTGGAAGTCTGGGTCTATCCTTAACGAATTTCTGGTGTTCTGTTTACCTCATTTACTTAAGTCGGGGGAAAGTGCATTCGAAGCTGGAGAAAAAGATAATCAACGGTTTCAGTTTCATTTGGCAATTTTACGGGTTAGTTAGTTTGAGTAGGCCGGGTGAAGTACTCAGAGAGTTGTGTGTCTTATGTAGAATGGAAAGCTGTATGAGTGAAATTAAGACCTAAATTACCTGGATGTTCATCCCAATTCAACATTACTGGCTGTACACCAAGTTGATCTCCGCTTGGGAAAACAAATAACCCACACTGATTCTCACTAGAAGGTGTGCCCACAAAAAAGCGTGCTAGTTACCCGGAAAACAATAAAAAAATTCTAGTCTCTCTTAAACGAGCCTCTTTACAACCATTTTCTTAAATAATTACTCGTTGAGGACTCATCTTGCTTGCTTCTCTGCTCTTGCCCACCATTTTAGTTTCCACGAACATTAAGGTCCTATCCGAGTCCACATACTTTTTGTTTCCCCTCTGGTACTTTGCTGCTCGCCCCTTCTATTCTATTTGCTATGTAGTGGAAGTTGCGCAGATCTACATTGAGACTGAAGTTGAACGGGAATTACTTATATATACCATATCATCCCTCGAGGTTTTGGCTGGTATAAACCCAATTTCCTTGAAAATTCCACTGTAACCATATCAGGACCCTGTACAGCATCCTATACGGGCAGTACCCATAACCTGAGATGGTTTACAAATAGCTTACCACATGTTAACCAACTTACTCGTACACAACAACCATACAGCGACAAATGGCATCCAACTTCGGCGCAGTAAAGCTTATCTGCCTGACAGTGACCGATATTAGTCTGCATCGACTAAAATTCACTTCTGGTATTACTTATGATGACAATACTGACAGAATCATACGAATACATCTATTGTTTTAAATTAATACATAGTTTGGATACAAGTCAACAATAAGATTCGATGCCGTACACCCCAACGTTATGTGGGGGAAATGACCTCAAACTTCATTTTTCCCAAGTATTTGTAATCCATCCAACGCATACTTGGCTTTTTGTTAATGCGAAGACAATATTTCTATATTTCTTGATGTGCTTTATTGGATGACTAGTTAGCAGATTGTTCCCACAAACTAAAGACAAAATGACAGCGACCATGTAATTCCACCATAAACCAAATTTATGTAATTTAAACAATACTTATCCATGTCTGCAAAACTGGTTTGTCCTAAATAGATAGGAATAAATATATATTATTATACTCCTTGAATATGTTGTTCATCATATTGGTGATACCTGTAAACTAGCGATCCTCACGTAGAAATACTGAGAATATATTATTATTACAATTTTTCTAAGAACTAATCCCACTCAAGCACTTTAAATGTGGAATTTCAATGAAATATGATACTAGCTATGCTGCAATAGACCCACATATCAACATTTATTTAAAGATTGTGCCCATTGTGCCTTCACTATTTCAGAGCTGCCGCTGTAATCACCGGTAATTTTGGCTACTCGTTTGCACTAGTGCCACTGACTTATCACAGACTCCATATTACGCCTCGAAATGTAGCTATCCGCCAAATTTCAGAACTACCATAGCCACGTTAGGCAAGTGGAGGCACTGAGCAAGCAGAAATCCATTGAAGGTTCGCCACAGTTAACTAATCACCGAGAAGAGATTGAAAGTAAAGTCGATTTGATTTATACTAACTCTTATAGATAATATAAGATATTGGATTTTTGTTTGAATCTATTATGCCGACGCAATAGTTTAATTTCCACGGTTTCAAGTTATGAGCAGTGATGGGACTCCTGAGAAGCTTATAACAGACAAGGAAGTATGGTTCGTCTATTTTGCAGGGCTAAACACAAAAGATTTGCCGAGACATTTTTTTCTGTCCCAGTGAGATTTTTTATTATTAACCATATTCATAGCAATGACTTAAGGACTTATAAGTCCACACCTCCATGAGGTCTGGATGCCTCCTCAATTTTTCGTTCCGAGATTCTACATTTTGAATGAAATTTTTGCCAACTGAGTAACTTCGGAGATATAACAAATCAGGAGAACATATCTTTACTTTTCCAGAGGACAGTGGCTATAGCGTTTGTATAATTTATTTCCCTTTTCTAACTTCACAACTTTCCTGTCCCTCCCATCGTTTCAAGGCACTTCAATACCTTTATAGTCTGCCTGAAAAGGTTTCTTTGGTAGATTAAATCTGTCGTTATTACATGACGTATAAATATTTATCTGAGTTAGTTTAGAAAGCGATAGAGATGTCTTATTTTCTAATGAAACGCATTGGCATCAAAATTAGCTGAATGAAGTATCTTGTCAACTTATATAATTTCATGCTGACAGGTCAATTATATTCTATTTTCTTGTTCTGTTCTACGTTATTCTATTCATTAGAATAAAAATCCTAGTCAGCATTGTTAATAAGTAGCTTCACATCCAAGAACCACGTATGTCATAATCGTTGAGGTTGATCAACTGATTTGGGTATTGATTTATTCACTGTCTTTAGATTAGTTTGGATATAAGGATTTGATATGTGACTGTGCATTTATCCATTAACACCACACCGCATATTTGCCCTAAGTGCTTTTAACTTAGAAATATTTTTAACTCGTAAAGGTAGATGTGTTTCATAGAATCTCTGGTTCTTAGAGCGTTCCCTGTCATTTTATTAATTACAGAGACCAGAAAAACCAGCGTTTTATGCAGAATTTGACATTATGCAGCTATTATAAGTGATATACTATCATTTATTCAGGCTATTTAATGTAGATTCTACAGTGGTCTGTGTTTTAATGTAGACCTGATGGGACTACAATAAAAGAAGCATTATATAAAGTCATTTCAGATGACATTCATAAAGCCACCTTCACGGTCCTTTGTAATATATGTTGGTGCAAATTTAAAGAATTATTAGTGGACTCTTATTTAGTTTATTTAGGTGAATGACGACTTTACCTGTGCATTCAAATACGTTAAGAATTCCATCTAAATATATGAGAAACATTGTTTGGGATGAAGCCATTACTATTATGATTTAATTTCCCCAGTTTTAATGCTTTTTTTCCATCATCAATTTACCTACCTATAGGTCGGGAATTGTAGATAAGGTTGACAAGGTTACCATCTGGTTTCTTATCCAATTGCCGTTTAATTGCAGTTATGTATTTTGCTAGACATGGATCCGTTAGGCAGTGTTTAGTGGAACTACTAATTTATTACGAGTAGCTTATAACGCGTACTCGTTTTCGATGCTTTTTCCAGACATTTTTTGTTTCCCCTTCCTGGGTGGATAGAATTTGCTGGCCAGTGGAACTATATTTCTTTACCAACTGAAGACACGACTTCATTTTGAAAAGACATGCTGAGATTTTTAAAGGATGTAGACGCAAAAATTGGTTACTTCATGTGGTCAATATTAAAAATTGCACAGGGAGGCAAAATTCGTTCAAAAATAAAATTTTGTGGTTCACGGGATTTTAGGCTGTCGTGTAAGTTTTTGAGAATTATTACAGACCATCTACTGCGTATATAAAACGAGGTGACGCCATAAATTACAGAATAACGTTAGAATCAAGACGTTATGTAGACGTGACTAACCAACTTCAAGTTGAAACACACTGGTAAACCTGTGGAAACAAGCAGCGAAAAACTATGCAGTTACTTAAAATTTCCCTAGCAGTAAAAGCTTAATAGGTCAGAACAGGTAATTGTTTGATGTACAATAAAGCAGCTTCTGAAATAGGTCTGCTCAGTACATATTCTGTAGACATATATTCTGATAAACGAGTAAATTTGGCTTTCCACTTGTGGAATACTTTGCCATAACAGAAGTAAAGAATCTATTAAACAGCAAATAGTTTAATCTGAAATTAAATTTCAGTGTAGAAGCGGAGAAGTTTCTACACTTAAGATTAAAAAAGCGGGTGTATTTCACATATTTTTGGGGAAAACGGTAGAAATAATGGTGCCATTTCTTTTATGACAAACTCAGATAATCAATCTATTCCTATAAAACGCCTTAGAACTGGACAAAAGAACTGTTTAACTCGACTTTTACTGTATTTCAAGTAAATAGCAAAATTAAAGACATTTCAGCGAAGAATATTCTCTTTATCGACGAAATCATATTCAGAGGCCATACAATCGTATGTATCTTTACCGAAAACGTATAGTACTCCATTATTTTTAATAGAAGATTAACACGACTAATATAATTACTCGGAATCGGCTTCAAAAGTAAAATTAAAAATTAAAAGTTGAATAATACTAAACGGTACAAAAAACGAAAGGGTCAGAAATTTCATAGGGTTAACATTATTTTGAGTGTGAAGAAAGGTAGTTGAGCGTCCATTTAACGTGTGTGAACAAGGTGAGAAAATTTAGTAGGGGAACATGTGAGAGTGATATTAATAAAGTAATTATTGCAAATAAAAGCAAACTAATTGTTAGAAAATAAAAATTACAGGGAACGACTAATTAATAGGTTACGACCACGGTAGAATAAGAGGCTAGACAAACTTTCTCTATTTAAAGAGTTGAGGTTTGCGTTGTCGAATCGCAAGCAACCCCTCCATACACAAATGCTGAAACCTAAAGCCTTTTCTATCGTTTGGTCTCACCTTGTAGATACTTCCGAAAGACGACTCTGGTGGAGCTGCGTGGTCTGAGTTCAACAAACGCTTAAGAATTCAGCTAGTAATTGTCTTACCTTGTCTTCTTCCTGACTTTGCTGGATAATGTCCAGAGATGCATTTGGAAAGTGTGTGCTTTGTGAGGCCAATTTGACAGGTTCTGCAGGAGCAGGTAAATTTACAAACATAGTGAAGTCGTTTAAAGCGGCAGTTTATCCCCCACACATAAGTTGACTCTTCGCCGACTGTAGAAATTAATCCGAAGCTGAGCCAAAAAGAAGGCTTTTCTCAACAATCTGGATAAGCGGTTCTATAGAATCGAAGCTGCGGTATCACCTTTGAATAAACGCCCATTAAAAACAATTTCTTTGGCACTACTTGGGTTCATTCAAGCTTTTTTCGATAAATCTTGAAAGATATCCATTTTCCATTAGGACTTGTCCAAGTTTCTTCAGTTCACCAACGATTGTATCAGTAGTGCATATATTTCTTATTCTTGAAGATAAGAACTGAATAAGATTTCTCCTTCTTCTCGAAGGGTGCAGCATAAAATCACTCTTACTAATCATTTCGGAGGCATACAAAATAGAATGTAGAAATACTGTTACCTACATTAGATGATCTTGAATATTTTAAGATTAAACTGGACAAAATAACAATATCCAAGACATGCAATACTCTTTCAATTTCTTTGAGATGTTTCTGATAACTTAGGGGTAACTTGCTCTAAGAAAAAATTAATCCCAGTACAGACACACAAAACTGTTTTACACAGAGTGAATATGCGAATATACTTCGCGTGAAAATTCTGATGGTATACTTTACTCTTTCTACTGAATTAACTTCAGAGCACCATAAATTTACTGCTTTAAGCTGAACAGTTCACAAACTACCAGATGATAAGTTATGAGTACTCCATGATGCAACGCTGAACCTCCTTTTACGGTATAGTTCCACCTTCGGGCGATGTATAGGTATGGGTACTACTTGAAATGAAAAAATGAGGCTATGGTCATTAATCTGAGTGAAAAGACACATCTTGTCTTCTAACGCCAGAATTCAGTTGCTGGGAAGACTTGTCTGAATTAAATCTCATTACTTTTGGAAATAATCTACAGTTCGAAAGAACATACTCTTCTTCTGAAATTTATAGCCACAGCTGTCAGTTATCTATTGGAAAAGATTGATTTGATGAGAGCTAATCACTGGGATTCATTTAAGCACATCTCTAGTGATGTTCTTAGCATATAGTCCTAAAGTCTTTCAAGCTGAAGTATTTCCAAATTGGAGTTAAGCCATTTAGTAAAGACTCAGAAACTAGTAGTTAAGAGATTAAATAAAAAAAACAGTAATTGTGTGGCATTTAAAAGGTTGAAACAGTTAACAGTAGTGTAATGAAAGACTACATCAGTTAATTTCGTAGTAGAGTATGGAGATGTGTTTTGTGTTCAGTCAGATTACTCAAATGCTAGACCTTCATTTTCATTCCTGAGGATTTCATTGCAGAAAACTTTGAGAAATTATGCTACCTGTTATTTTTCGTATGGTTTCGCGCAAGTAAAAATTATATTAGGCGGCCCAGTAAAGCACAGAAATACGACAAGTCAGTGCTAAGTGATTAATGGTATATCTCTATGAAAATATACGAATCACTGTATTTTCTCACCAAAGTTATTTTCATCACACATTATTCACTTGTTTTCGCTAATGTAAATTTTTGGTTTTTTTGATGGAGAGTGCTGTTTGTGTTTTTAGAATACCGCAATTAACATGGATTCTACTCAATCCTTAGATGAAGAGGCAGTTGGATTTATAAATATACCTGGAAGAGGAAAACTGCAAACACAAATTTTCGAAGTACCACTCATTACATTATTTGAATTTGATTTTTAGACAAGGACTCGTGTTCACTGCTACTTTGATCCAGATGAAGCTACGTGGTTAAGATTGCCTATTATGTGGGAACTTAACTCTCCCGTTGTTATTTACCTCATCAATTTAGTTAAGGTGACTGTCTTCAATAATTAATTTAATGTACTGTTTAACTGCATTAAAAAGGGAGGTTCAAACTACTTTTTTTCTGGAAAATAGTATTTAAACACTTGACTACAATATCAGGTTAAATAATTTTTGGGGCTATGGTCTACCAGGGTAACAGTATTCACAGTGTGTTTTCTACAATAACTGCTTAGGTATTCAAGTTATTATGGTGCCACTGTTTTGTATAGGTGTTGAATTTGGGAGTAATGCAGATTTCAGCAAATATATGTGATTGTCATTCAGAGTGAATAGGATCCAGTCATCTCTTACTGGTTTCATCAAAATCTTTTCTAAACTGTTTCTTGCACTTTTCATTGGTTTCACCAATGATAATGTCATCCTTCTCAATTCTTTCATATTTCATTGATAAGATACTCGTAATCGTATTGATGCAAACTGAAACCTGGAAAAAATAGGTTCGTGATATGACTAGGGTTATTTTTATTTTACCTCCTGGTGTGTCATGTTGAAGTTTTCTGTCAAAATGATAAAATGTTACATACCAGCAATTCTAGTTTATAGCTTGTCAAATCGGATTATACAAAAGAAAATATATCAAAAGTAATGATGTGGGAGCTCTATATTCCTAGCTTGAGTGCGCTGGAAAACAAAAGCCGTTAGATTGTAACCAAACGGTTTAAGTGCTCAGAATCTGGTGATCTAAGGTTCGATTGCAGTACAAAGTCGCGGAAGCCCATATCTGAATAGTTCTTATATAAAATTGAGATCTCCATTTTTCCTTGGCCATGAATTCTATTCCAGCTGACGTGGACAATCGATGGAAAGTACTCTAGGTGAATTTATTACTTTTAGTTCGTCCTACTAAATAATAATTTCTTCAAAAATAAAAT